>JASDQU011402974.1:112275-124832 GCA_032191745.1 Picea mariana | reverse complement strand
AATAATGATTTCTTCTTTTCAAGCACTTTTACTTCCTTGACCTTTTGGGGCTTCAAGCCTTCATATGGGGGTCCTCCAACTTCATGAGGCCATAACTCTCAAACCGTGAGGAGTTATGTGACATTCCACATACCACCGGAAATGGCATGACAAGCACTATCCATCTATGATAGTTTCACCAACAACTTCATTGATCTTCATCTCATTATGCCACATACAAGCATGGGTCCTCCAACCATTCTTCTAGGATAACTTATTCCATAAAGTGTCTTCCCGTGAGGGCTTTCACCATATTAGGACCACTTTGGAGTTCATCCATTTGTGCACCTTATCAACCATGATAAGACACTAATGATTCATCTTTGCATCAATTTGTTTCCACTTGGACATATATCATTCTCATCAAGGGCATCATATCAATCAATTACTTGACATCAATCAATGACATTAATCAAACCAACCTATTTACAAATGATCCACCAATCTCCCAAATAATCAAACCATTGGCATCAATGATAACATGATCCAACAATCTCCCCCTTTGGCATTGATGGAAATACCAACATTGATGTCAACTCCAATTACCAATATTGATGTCAACATGTAGACAAGGCATGCTTTACATCAATAGTCAATGTGACTATCTCTCCACATCAATCGACATCAATCACATCAATGTGATTATCTTTTTTTTTTATTATACCATTGTGTGATCTCACCATGAGAATACATCAATGTGATTATCTCTCCCCCTTTGACATCAATGGAAAAGGGCCATTCTATTCTTGGGGCTGCTCCCCCAATCTTGTTGTCGCTATANCATGATAATACAATAATGATTTATATTTGCATCGATTGGTTTCCACTTGGACATATATCATTCTCATCAAGGGAATCATATCAATCAATTACTTGACATCAATCAAACCAAACCATTTACATCAATGACATATGTTCCAACAATCTCCCAAATAATCAAACCATTGGCATCAATCACAACATGATCCAACAGATTGACCATGATCCCTTTTTTGCCATGATGAAACATAATAAACAACTTGACATCACACAAAATCTACACTTGTTTGGATTCAAGCGAATCTGATAGTAGCGACACCTCTCAAAGATCAGTCGTAAATGGGTAGGATGACCAGATCTCTTGTGAGAACATGATGATAGATCATCCAAGTACGCCTCGACTATGTGTTTGAGTTCGTGAAAAGAAAATGACATGGCACGCTGAAAAGTAGCTCTAGCATTGTTCAAGCCAAAAGGCATTTTTCGATAAGCGAAAGTACCCCAAGGACAAATAAAATTCATTTTATGTTGGTCCTTGGGTTTGATTTGAATATGATTATACCCATAAAAACCATCCATGAACTAAAATACCTTGCAACCTGCACATTCATTTATGATCTGGCCAATAAATGAGGTTGGAAAATTGTCTTTCAGGCAAGCTTTGTTCAAATCGCAGAAATCCATACAAACACGATTTTGTTTTGGTATGGTATGGTATTGGTATTGGTATGGTATTGGCATTGGTATTGGTATTGGTACGGTATGGGATTGGTATTGGTATTGGTATGGTATGGTATGGTATTGGTATTGGTATTGGTATGGTATGGTATGGTATGGTATGGTATGATATTGTATGGTATTGGTATGGTATGGTATTGGTATTGGTATTGGTATTGGTATTTTATGGTATTGGTATGATATTGGTATTGGCATTGGTATTGTTGTTCATCGTTGTATAGTTAATGAGAGAGTCTATCCCTATATTATGATGGTTGTTTAGTAGTTCTTTAGGTCTCCCATCCATGTTACAATGACACCTTATTTGCAAACCTTTTATGATCAACCATGTGAGTCAATAGTAATTGTACCTAATCTTCCCATTCAATTAGGTGATATGATTGTCTTAGTAGATGTAGCAATTTGTATCACCCCTATTGAATTCAACCTTCTTCTTAGGTGAAATTATGTGTATGCTATGGAAATTATGGCATATTTTTCTATCATGCGATGAAATTTTGAAATGAAGGAAACTAGTAGAGGAATACAAGTGGTGTATACTCAACTTAGTGAGCAAGGTAGGGAGTGGTGGATGTGATTGAATGAATGTTTGAAGGTCCCAACTACATAATGTGGTGTTTTCTCCCAAGCTAATTTTGACTTCTGGCCTTATTTTCCCTAACTTATTAGATGATAATGGATTTGATTTGTGTGCTAAAAATTATTGTCATTGTTGTGTAACAGGATCCAAAGGAAACCATGGAAATAGGATGTGGACGACATAGACCTACTAAATCGTAGAGAGGAAAGTGGGTGGAAGAGGATATGACAATGAAATGTGCAGACACAAAAAAGGTAAGAATAAAAATCAACCTCAACCAAAGGAGGAAGGTCTTTATGAATTCACAAATGCTACAACATAGAAGAGATGAAGTCATTTTTTCCATGTGACCTTTGAGCTCAAAATTGTTGGTTAAAAATGCACAAGAATGGTGATTAAATGTGATTCTACAATCAAGGGAAAAGTTTGAAAATTAGGATGGCCATGTGGGATAGGGATGTTGGATACTTTTCTTGTTGAAATTTTGGCTCGGTGTTAATACTTAGGGTCATAAAATTGTTTTTTTTTCAACTCCAAAACATGATATCAATATGTCAAAAATGTGACTAAGGTGAGGTTTTTTGTTGCATAGCATATTCATCGAAATAATATAATTGGTGTACTAAACATTATTGACTATGTTGTGTATTACAGGAGACAGATGAGGCCATGGAAACAGATCGTGTCATATAAAATGATGACATAATGGATGATGCAGGACATCAGGTACTCTAATTTTGACTTAACTTAGGAAAAATTAATCTGATGGAATTTTTTGAAACGTCCATGTTTTTTCACGAAATTATTAAATTTTATAGTGTATTATCCAATCTTGTCGGAAATTAATGCATATTGTTGATTATTTTACATGGAGATTGGAGAAAATGTATAGCTTGAGCATTCAACTAGCAAAATAAAAAGATATGTACGTGGACGTGGACCTAAAACTATTAAATCACGTAGAGGAAAATGGGTGGAAGAGGATATGACAATGGATCCTGCAGACACAACAAATGATTTCACTGAACATAAGGTTGATCTGGACTATAGTACAGGGGATGAATACTTTCAGACAATTGTTGTTTGTGGATGCTCTGTATGTCGTGGAAAGAAACAATTCAAACAAGCGATTGTACAAAGACATTACATAGATGATGAGCTTCCAGTGGGTAGTATGCCTCCTACAATTAATTCAAATCTAATTGGAACTATGGTAAGAAATTTTCCAATTTAATATAAATAATATGTATACTTCTTTTAAACATTGTTTTATATTATTTAAATAATCAATATTTTCTTAATGAATACTTGCAGGATAAAGTTCTTGGTTTAATTTTCTTGGATCACCCACTTATAGCCTAGAGGGTGATGATGATTTATCATATGATACATCTAAAAAAAATGTGTGCACATATACCAACCCTTAAGATGAGGATTTGATGAAAACAAGTAACAGAACAAGAACCACTTTAAAGATGCATAATTTTCTTAATGACAAGGGGGAGGTGGACTACATACCCTATGAGAATGAATGTGATGGAGATGATGAATTTCCCTTGAGTTTGAGATCAATTTACAAAGAGACATTTGATAGTCGATTATGTTGTGCTTGGCCTAGTGATCAACAGCTACCTAGAGTGTATGAGGTGTTTCAATTTTGGGGATACAGCTACATGATATGACCCTCCAATATTTATGGAGAAAATCTAGGCCTATTTATTGTCCAAAATTTCCATGTGGGATCTAAAAATAGAAAAAATTTAGAACAAACCACTAGGATATTAATGTCATATTATGGTACATCATATTACAATGGTGAATGGATAAGGCTAGCATAATATAAGCCTAGCATGTCAGCATATGTTCTAAATTCGAATATGTATACACATCATCTCCAATTGGAAAGTGGAAAAGAAATTAATAGAGGTCATCTTATGTATATAGATGGGCGTGCATACACACAGAAAAATATTGCAGGTTTTATAAATAGTAGTAAGGGAAGGGACCCTAATGTGAGACCAAATTGTCAATTTGTTGAAGTTATAAATGATAAAAATGGAAATATGGAAAGAGAGGTTGATCGATTGATAATGGTTGAGGCTATTATGAACCTTACCATTGGAGATGATTTATTTATTAATTACTCCTTAAAACACACTCCTGCATGAAAGAAAAGCGAATAACTAGGTCTCCCTAAGGATGTTTGTGAGGGAAGAAAACCAATGAATAATAAATGAGTGTGGATTGACATTTTATACACTATGTTATCAAAATTGTGTTTTATTTTAAATTATGGTATAAAATAAGTAGTATATAAAATAATATTTCTCTATTCAGTTGATGTATATATGTTCATACATTCTATATTATTATTGGTTAATACAATATATTTGATTATATTTCTTTGAAATTGATACAATTATGATTTATCCAATTCTTTCCAAACATTAAATAATTCTTGTGTATGTTGATAGGTAGAAGACATTGATGATACACCTACTAATACCCAAGATAAAATTGGGTTATTAAGATTTGGATGGGATTATCCAAACCATCCTTTAAACCATACCAGGGCGAAAAGAGCAACATTGAAGACAATACTACTAGCTGATAAGTTTAAAGAGTTGATGAGATTAACATACAATGATGGCATGCCACATAGCTTTAATGATAATGATGATAGTGAAAATTAAGTGCATGAAGAAGGATTGAATGAAATTATTACATGTTTCTTTGGGTATGGAAAAAATAATGACGATAATGATCATATGGTTGACAGTAACGATGATAGTAGGGGTAATTACCACCAATGTAATCTTGATGATAACAACCTGAAAGACTTAATTAAACAAGCTGCAAAGACACCTGTGTTCAGATCAGGTGCAAGTAGAACCTTAAAACTTGCATGTACATTGATATTACTAGAAATCAAATCACTATTTGGTTGGTCAGACAAAGGATTCACTACCGTACTCAAGTGAGTTGAAATGTATTTCTTACTTTTTATTGTCAATTAGTGTTCGTAATTCGTTAAAATCCATAAACTATGTTTATATTTATTTAAGGGGATGTTATAAAACATATATTGTATATAAAAAAAGTAGTATAGATTGACATATCAAACATGTTCATCATAAGTCAAAATTTTAATTGATTTAATCTCTGGCAATCTTATAGGGCACTAAAAACTAAAATATTCCCTGAAGAGGATGTGTTGCCATCAACTTGCAGAGCATCATGTCAATTGTTAGATGAGTTGGGGATTGAATATAAGAAAATTTATTCATGTAAAATTATTGCAGTTTATACAGAGATGAATATCAAAACAAGGTAGAATGTCATGTATGCAAAGAGAAGAGATGTCGTCCAGATGTACAAGGTTTTACAGTTCCAAAAAAGGTTTTACGTCACATGCCAATTATACCTAGACTTCAATGAATGTCTTGTTGTAGGTCACTTGCAAAATTGATGGAATGTCATACAAAGAACATGAGTAAATATGGATTCATGTGAATTCCGACCAACTCCAAAGAAATTAAACACATAGAGGAAAAATGGCCAAGTAAATTCAAAGATGAACTATGTAGTATTAGGTTTGGTATTGCAATTGATGGAGTGTGCCCATTCTCTTTTGTCAACTCAAATTATAGTTTTTTTTAGTTAGATTGATAGTATACAATATTCCTCCATGGGGGAGTGTTAGAAAGGAGCAACTTATACTTACTGTCATTGTTCCAGGAAAATATCAAGTTAAAAATATGGATGTTTATATTGCGCCTTTTATTGATGAGATGCAACTACTATGGAAAGGCATAAGAATGTATGAAATATCACGTCCTCCATAAAATAGGTCCTTCATGTTGTATGGTGTGTTATGTTGGACTATCCATGATTTCCTAGGACTTGGTTTCTGTTCTGGTAAGATAAAATATTTACGTATTCACACATAATTTATTGTCATCCCAACTTTCATACTTACTTTTATAATATTAAAAGTAACATTACTTATGATTCTATTAACATTACTTATTCAATTGCAGGGCTTCAAAAAAGGGGGATATTTTCATGTCCAATATCTGCAGATCAATTTCAAGGGAGGCATTCTAAAGATATACATAAATTTATTTACACAAACAACAAGGTTTTTCTACCAATAGATCATAAGTTTAGAAATCGTTTAAAGAATCAATTTCATGGAAAAGTTGAAAATAGAGGCCCTCCCATGATTACGGGTCTAGGTGATTGGATTGAGAAGTACGGAGATGTTGAATTTAAAGGTTGGGAGGATTTTTTTGATCAGGGTGATTCAATTGAAGAATCAGAACAAGTTGTAGCTAATATGCCAGAAGGAATGAAAAGGAAATCCATATTTTATGAGCTCCCTTACTGGAAGGATATATTAATACCTCACCGATTAGATCCTATGCACATCTTCAAAAATTTCCCAAATTCTATATTTCAACATATATCAAGCAAAGAGAAGGACACCTTGTCTTCGAGGAGAGATATTTCTCTTTCGCGAACCAAATTTGATAGAAGACATTTGTGGACAAACAAAGAAAATGAAACATATGCAGAAGCTCCATGGATTTTGAAAACAAGAGAGCTAGACCAACTAAAAAATTTCATACGTTCAATAAGGACACCTACTAGCTATGAGTCATCATTGGATAAATCTTTTACAATTGATGTACATATCACAGTATTTAAAAAACATGATTTTCATAATTTTCTGAAGGTATTATATATCATCATTTAAGTTTTACTGGTAACATTGATTTCGTACTAAATATATTTTAATATTTTGTTGTGTGAGAAAAATTACTAATGAACTTTGATGAATTTGTTTGATAGCATATCATTCCATTAGCAATTAGGGGGGATTCATGTCTTACCATTTACTTAAGGAATGTCATAAGTCGATTGTCAACATTTACAAGGTATGTGGTATGAAATGTTCATGTGTGAGAGACATAGAGATATTATATTCCATTTTAATCTTTTTACTAAAGGCTCATACTAATTTACTATTCTTATATTAGGTGGGTAACCTCCAAGAAGATCCATGAATGTGAAGTACCAAAATGGAATAAGGAAATGGCATAAATTGTATGTGTATTTGAGAAGGACCTCCGTACAAGTTTCATGGACCTACAAGTCCATTTAGTTATACACCTAGTTGATGACATTGAATTGGCGGGTGTTGTATCAATGAGGTGGATGTTTTTCTTTGAGAGGTATATGAAAAATCTAAAAATATATGTCTGACAAAAGGCACATCCACAGGGTTGTATCGCTGAAGGGTGTGTATTGAATGAAGCATTTTTCTTCCTATGTGAATTCCTTGGTAAGGATTTTGAAGATGAGCCATGCTTGTGAGATGAAGAACGAGAATCATATATTATTCATGGAGAAAAACCACAATCTAATGGTGTTGAAGTAGAAATTAGTAAGTAAATTCATGATCATTAATGTGATTGTTTTCCTTGCAATCATTAATTTTCTCTGTAATTTATTTGTCAAATTAACTGCATAACTCTTGGATTTTGAAATAAACATGTCAACATGTAATAGGTGTAGACGAAAGTGCAATACTCAACAAGTTCATTATGTACCACATGGTATTTATAAACAAATTGATTGATTTGTATGATAAAAAGAGAGGAGAAGTGTTAGNAGGGAATGGGGCAAAGATTTCACTCTAGAATGGCTTAATGAACAAATTCAAAATAAAATAGAAGATGTATGTATATATTCAAACATAACAAAAGATGAAATCAACATGTGTAGACGATGTAAAAGAAAGGTACAGTTCGAATTTTACAAAAATGTTGTTTCCTTATAGTTTTGACACTATTAAATCTTTTAATATTCATCATTATATTTGTTTTCACTGAAATAAATGGTCTTTCATAGGCAATGAAATATCATGAAATGTTGGCATATGGTATTTCACAGGTGATGAAATAGCATGCAATGTGATAAATGTGGGCATAGGGAAGAGCTTGGGAGCTGAACAATGTGTTCAGACTTAAAAGGACAAAGGCATGCAGACTCAATATGAAGTGAATAATTTCTCCAGAGTAACTTTTCTCTCAAAGTTGAATTTTTCTCCTCCTTTCCATAGCTCAGATATGGCCCATTTATAGCCTTCAAGTGGAATTGAAGGGCCGAGTCAGAACATTTTCAGTATATGGAAGGTCAAGGATCATGGATCCCATGACATGACATGGAAAATCGACATTATTTTTAATTTGGCGCACAAAACCCGATGTACACAGGATGTAGTGGTGCAAACTACGTATACGCATGTTGTATAATATTTAGAGCACATATATGTGGAAAAATGTTTTTTTTTAGCTTTGGGATTTGCAAAAAGGGACTTCAAGTCTCCATAGCGAAATAGAAAAAGGCCTTCTGAGAAAATTTGCATAGGGTGAGGCAAATATTGATATAATCGATGCCCCCTAATGTGTGAGGTCAGGGGAGTATCTACGATGGTCAAAATACATTATAATACCCAGAAGTGGATTAATGGAGACTTAGTTGGAAGAACTAGTTGTTCATGATAATATTGCAAACTGTACTGATTTTGCGCACATGGCTACCAATTTGAATTACACTGCAGATCCATGTGAAAATATACCAAATAGTTGTTCATGGCCATGAGTAGGAAATAAAAAGGTGGACACATGCCTAAGGTTGCCATATTCATGAACAACGCCCAATAAAACCAGTCTCAAAATCAATCAAAAGATGTCTGTATACAATGGAGTACAATCAAATCCCCCATGGTCACTGAAGTCACATAGGTACTGGTCCAATGAAAGATAGAAATAGCTCAGGAAATATGTGACTATGAACTAATGTCTTCAAGTATTCCACACGATCCACCAAAGGTGCAAGTCTACATCATGTGAATAAAGGAGGTGAGGTTGAACACAATTCTTGTTGAAATGGACACTTGACACTAAGTGGGGGGGGTGAATCAGTGTCACAAAACTTTGTACAATTTTCCATTTTTCATAAATTAACTGAACAACATATATTTATTTCATTTTCTCAACCAATTTATAAAATAATAAATATTTTATTTATTTATTTAACTTGAAATAATACATCAAATCAATCTTTGAATATCTTCAACTTCAAGAAACTATGAGAGACCCATCTCTCTGCTACAAGACCCAGCTTTTAGTTCTCAGATCCAACTGAGAAATGAGGAATCCAACCCTCATAACAAGACCCATCTTGTTGATATCATATCCAACTGAGATGTGAGGAATCCAATCCTCATACAAGACCCATCTTATAAACAAGCACCAACATGATAGAATGAACCTTCATTCAATCCACTATATATAAATATATATACTTCAAAAAATTCAACTACTCTTTCTTCTCACCATTCTTTACATTTTATATAGTCTTCCAACTAGTGTGAATTTGAATCATTGCATCTTTTGATATTGAACCATTATACCTTTTCATTTAAATGATAATATTAAACTTTTAAATAATATCATTTATCCTTTTATCCTTTATTCATAATGCTCATGATTTAAATCTATTAATCATGATTGTGTTGGGTCTTTTGTCTTCATGAGTTGATCACATACATGGATCAAATCATTATATCGTTCTCCTACTTCTGCTACATCCTTAGTTCACCAATAGATCATATTCGATATTTTTACCAATTCTTTGTATTGTTTTGGTGTTAAATATATATCGAATTATTCTACATACCTTAAATTGTTTATAGAAATGAATTCTATATGAGGATATTCCTTCAAACCATTTACATGTGAACATATGCACAAAACCATGGGCTTATTTATTTAAGCGCTGCCTCTTCGTTTACCCTTATTTCTCTTATTCCATACAACTGTAGGTGGTGACCAAGCGCTAGGCCAAGCAAGTGTTTGATCATTTATCAAGATCAACGATCGTGTTTTTAATTTTGACTAAGAGATGGATGATTATTATTTGATTTGGGACTTTAGAGCTTCCATCTTCTGCAATCTTTCAATCTTTCAGAGTACCATTTCACTGAATTAGATCAAATGGTCAATATTTTATTTGCACGAAGAGAGGTTCTTGTTCACTTCGAAACTTTGACATTTGAGGATTTCCAATATTTGAAATAATTAAACCCTTTGGATCAAAGATGCGTGTCCATAATATGCAACGGTTGAGAACGCTCCTGAATTAGATCAATGGTTAGCGTCACTTCATAGTTTATGCTTATTCTATCCTTCCACTGTACTTTATCAATGGTCGAGAACACTCTCGAATAAGATCAACGGTTAGCATTAACTTAGGCCTTCGGTGCTTCGACAATCACTGGTGTTAGAAACAGGTTTCCCCTGAAGTACATACTCCCGAAGTGACATAACTTGCTGACGTCACCTCTGAATTGGCACTGGCCGAGTGGATGCCACGTGTCACGTAGATTTGTAACTCACATGTACCTGAAATTCCAATTTCATCTTGACACTTGTCATTATCTAATTGTGCCATGTGTCCTTGCTAAAGTGAATCTCCTCATGTGACACATGTTCTCCTCCTGGATCTTAACGGTTGTCATAACTCCTGAAATGTATCATAGATCGATGGCTAAGAATGACTTCATCCTTTGGCGCTTCGGGTGTATTTACATGTTCTCAATCCTTTTTTGTTGAAGTGGTCAGCGTCAAATTTGACCACTATTCTGATCCAACGAACATCATTTATTGTCCAGATCCGATGGTCCTCATTCACTTTGGGACTTCGAGGCTCTGACCTCCATCTTTTCTTATCCTATCCTTCCAATTTACTCGATCCAATGGTCGGTATATTATCCAAAGTGTTCCTTGGATCAGAAAACTCATGTCCACTTTGGGACTTTGGCCTTCGGGTAATCTTACCCATTCTGAGGTTCTTTTCTCCGAAGTAGTTAGGACCAGAGTTGACTATTGTTGATGTAATGGTTCTCATTTTCTATTCCAGATAAACGGCTAATACTTAACTCTCGATCAAATATTTATCTAATGGCTAGGAAACCATTTGAAGATCCTGATTCAAATATACTAGTTGAGATCTAATTTCTCTGACTTCCCCTCAATCTGACGGTCCTAGACTGTCCTGAAATGATAATGGATGGATCCTGTGTGTCATATATTATGAGATTTTGGGTTTGCACTTGGTTTCCAACTAAACCAAGGATATCTGAATTCTCTGATCTTGTGCAATCTAATACGCTGCCTCTCCTGAGCTTTTAGGTAGATTCCTCTACACCTCATATTATGTCTTCTGCACGATTACTCCTGAAAACTATCTCAATGAACAAGATTCTTCCTTGAATCCTTTGGATTTTTATCGTGGGGATTTCGACCCCGATGGAATTTCTATAATGAGATATTCCTTCTTATCTTTCATTAATGTCCTTGCTTTTGAGCTTGAATATCTACATAATATTTGACATTTTCATTCTCTGCATATTGTTTGAAATTTTCATTCTCTGCTAATTGTTATATTGTTGTCATCAATGACAATTCATCACAACAACTTATCATCACATCACAATGACATCGAATTTTGACATCAATGAAAACATATCAATGACAATATGTCCAACAATATCCCCCTTTGTCATTGAGGGAAACACACTAATTTCACACACAAACTCCCTCTGTGATGATGCTTCTCTCCTCTGAAGTTACTCTCCCCCTTTGACATCATTGGAAAATGGTTTCTCCCCTTATGATCAACCTTTGTCTTTCTGCATGTTGTTGACCAAAATAAGAATTTGGGTAACTCCCCCTTCAATCATGCTCTGCCTATCATAACTAAATGACTCCCCTTGTCAATCTTTTTTTTGTTTTTTTGTTTTTGACATTAATGACAAAGGGTGAGGTTCTGACTATTTTTCTTCCCTTGTGAGTTTTACTAACTGATTATCTTAATCCATTGGGATATTTGTGTTCAAATAAGTAGTCTTTTTGATACCAACTTGTATTGATACCCACTTGTAGTGATCAAGTGTTTCAAAACTTAATCTAATTACTTTCTTATTTGATAACCAAAATACTCCTCCTGATTTTTTATTGACTTTCCTTTGTCAAGTAGAACAAGGGTATGAATCTTACTGATCTTTTTTATCTGCTTCTTATTCTTCTTTGATATTTCACATGAATATCAATTGAGTATTGATACCAATTGATTTAATACCAATTTGGTTATCAATTGATCTTTGTTGAATGATACTCCTTGAACTTCTATGCTACCTTTATTTCTCCCCTTCTCCCCTTTTTTTTTACAGAAATGACAAAAATAATATTTTCTTGCTGCTTATGAGGTCATGCTCCTCCTAAGGTGATGCTTCTCTTTGTCCATTTTCTCCTTCTTGTATTCTACAACTAACCCTACCAATTTTTTTTCTTTTTACCACTAATCCTTA
>JASDQU011402974.1:48396-85298 GCA_032191745.1 Picea mariana | reverse complement strand
TCGTCACTTCATAGTTTATGCTTATTCTATCCTTCCACTGTACTTGATCAATGGTCAAGAATGCTCCCGAATTAGATCAACGGCTAGCGTTAACCTCGGCCTTTGACACTTCGGGAAGTTATTTGTGTTAGAAACTAGTTCGCTCCTAAGTACATATTCTCAAAGTGACGTAACTTGCTGACATCACTGCTGCCTTGGAACTGGCAGAGTGGCTGCAACGTGTCACTTAGATTCGTGACTTACACGTACCTGAAATTCCAATTTCATCTTGACACTTGTCATTATCTAATTGTGACATATGTCCTTGCTGACGTGGATCTCCTCATGTGGCACATGTTATCCTCCTGTATCTTAACGGTTTCCATAACTCCTGAAATGTATCTTAGATCGATGGTTGAGAATGACATCATCCTTCGACGATTCAGGTGAATTTACAGGTTCTCAATCATTTTTCGCCAAAGTGGTCAGCACCAAAGTTGACCACTATTCTGATCCAATGACCATCATTTATTGTTCATATCCAACGGTCCTCATTCATTTCGGGAGTTTGGGGCTCCAGAATTCATCTTTGCTTATCCTATCCTTCCACTTTACATGATTGAATGGTCTATATCTTACCTGAAGTGTTCCTTGGATCAGACGACTCATGTCCACTTTGGGACTTTGACCTTCGAGTAATATTGCATGTTCTGGGATTCTTTTCTCCAAAGTACTCAGTGCCGGAGTTAACTGATGTTGATCTAACGGTTCCCCTTTTCTATTCCAAATCAACGACTAATACTTAAATCTAGATCAAATCTTGATATAACAGCTGGGAAACCATCTGAGGATCCTGCTTCATATCTGATGGCTAAGATCTAATTTGTTTAAATTCCCCTCAATTTGACAGTCTTGGACTGCACTAAAATGATAATAGATAGCTCCTCGCATCATCTCTTCTAATATTTTTGGTTTATACTTGGTTTCCAATTGAACCAAGGATATGTGCATGCTTTGATCTTGTGCAATCTAATACATTACCTCTCCTGAGATTTTAGGTAGATTCCTATGCACCTCACGTTATTTCTTTAGTGCGATTACTCCTAAAAACTACCTCAATGAACAATATTCTTCTTTGATCCTTTGGAGTTTTCCCATGGGGATTTCGATCCCAATGGGATTTCTATAATGTACTCTTCCTTCCTAGATTTGATTAATTTCCTTGATTCCGAGCTTGAATATCTACATACTATTTGAGATTTTCATTCTCTACATATTGTTTGACATTTCATTCTTTGCTAACTGTTATATTGTTTTCATCAATGACAATTCATCATTGAAAACTCATCAATGACAATTGATCACAACAACTTGTCATCACATCACAATGACATTGACTGTTGACATCAATGACAACATATCAATGGCAATATTTCCAACAATTTTGAGATCGAATATGATGATTATGATGATGGAAATGACAACCATGATGATTTCAATGATGAAGATAATGATTTCCCTAAGTCTTAAAAACCTCCCATTCCATCAAGGTATGCATGTAGTATAAACATTTAAAATTTCAATGCATACAATCACATTTTGAAGAAAATTCAACATTGGCCCCATTCACTTCTCACTGTGTGGGGTCAGTGTATGACATTGGTGATGGGCATGTTGGAAGTTCCAAGAAATTTAAAGAGAGTTCCGCCAAATATTTTGTAGAAGGGAATGATGAATGATGACAATGAGATCGACATGCATGATGAACATTGAGGAAAACATGGACGATCTTGAATATTATATGGGGAAATCAGACATACTTGAGTCTTGAAACCCTCCTATACTTTCAAGACATGTGTCTAATCTAACTATTGGGCTCATGATTTGTTTAATTAATGATGTTGATTAAATCCTTTTTGATCGGTATTATATGTGTATTTAACTATTTTGAAGAAGTTTTGAAGGATTTGATATCAATTCGTCAATGCTTTATACCAGGTATATGCAATTGATGTTTTGTGATGGTTTTAAGTTTAGTTTAGTTTGATTTAATGATTATGAGAAGCTAATGCATGATCTGTGTGTCACAAGGTAAATTCGCAAGGTGTTTTTCCATCTATTAGTGCGTCAAGTACTCCATCTGACACTGTGTCTAGTACTTCATCCGACACTGCATCCGACACTGCATGCTGCACTTGGAGCATGGGCAAGTTGGAGTTTGTTATATTGGTGGCCTGTGCTGGGAGAATCAATGAAATGGTTTTTTTTCACCCTCGTGGCCTCTAGCTACTGGGTTTTTGACATCTCGGATAAAGAAGTTATGCTAATCGTTGAGTGGATCGTTCAGTTTCTAGAAGACAAAGGCAGTTATAGCGTATTTAATGGAATTCACCATTTTTAGAGGAGGTCGACCCTTCCAGTGGTCGACATCTCAAATTGTAATTATTATAAATACCACAGTAGTGGTCAGACAAAGTTTAAATAATTGTTAGCGTCATTTTTCTATGTAACTCAAGACATTTCCGCAAACTTGTGCTAGACTGTGTTTTTTAATTTAATGCAAGAACCGTGTTGATTTAGATCATGATTTGTTGTTGAGGAGTATCCATGACTTACTGGAGAGCCCATTAGTGGTCTGGGTGAATACTTAGATAAATAGCGTGTGTATTTTATTTGTGCAATTATCATTTCTTTCATTTCCTATTATATGTGTTTTTATCATTTTGCATGATGTGTGTTTGTTGTTCATTACTTAATTGTTTAAATTTCCTTTTTGCAAGTTGCTTGAGATAGTTGTTAATATGACGTGTTTTGTAATCGTTAATAAATAGCTTGCAAGATACTAACCTTTTTGTGTGTTAAAAGCTAATTTGAATTTATGTAGGTTGAAATACAATAGCTAAAACATAGTATTAATTTAACACAGAGTATAGAGTTTCTTTGGAAACATTTCGATGGATTAATAGTTGCAAGTTTTATGCATTTAATTCTCAGTTTGCTTATCTAGTTTTCTTATCAATTTTTTTGTAGTATGTTGAGGTAGAAGTAGAGTTTAAATTATGTTTTTATAAGAATTTTTTTACTTTCAATTTGAATTGTTAATAATAGAATTAGCTTAGCTTATTTTACGAAATTTCCATTCTAGATTTAAATTGCAATTTTAATTAGAAGTTTGAGTTTGACTTAATTTTTTAGTTACAAGTCCATAATTCTGTGAATTTGTTTACATTAGCATAAGAGTGCATTTGAATTAAGTAGAATGGTGTTTTCTTATCATTGATGATTAATGCATAAATTGGGAGATCACATGGATTTTCAGGATAGTTGATATTTCTTCTATGATGGCTAAGCTCCCGTTAGATTGCTTGATTCATACTTTCCATTTATCCATAGAGTTAATATTGAATATATTCCTCTTGAGTTATCACTAATTGTTAGATTCCATCGTGATGTCATAAGACACCGAAGACATAGTCATCATATTTGAAGTTTCTTGTTATTGTAGATTAAGAATAGTTGTTAATTAATCTTTGAATACTGTCATGATGCTTTTAATTAAATAGGTTAAAATTTCCCTTTGAAGATTAGAAGTAATTATGAGTTTTATCTTAAGAATATAGTTCACTTGTTGAATAGTTTTGATTAGTTACCTATTGAGTAGTTTTGATTAGCTTACTTGCCGAATAAGTTTTAATAGGTTAGTTGTTTGCTTGTTTATTTGCTTACTTGTTGTTGCTCATTAATTTGAATAGATTGATTAGATTAATTTGTTGTTGCTATTTCTCATTAAGTTCAATAGATTAAATAGATGGATTGCTTTTTTCTCATTAGATTAAACAGGTTAACTTGTTCAAAGTTGTGTTTTCTTTTTCTTCTTTAGGAACAATCCATCGATCCATTGTTTAAAAGTTCCTTAGGGTAGATAGTTCAAGTTCCTTGATAGGGTTTTCTCATTGATATTATTTTCATAGACCATCTCCTTAGTTACACTTCCTCTAGATTTTCTACCTTGGCACATATAGTGATACAAATCTAAGTTTACTTACCCCGAGTTGACAATTTAATTGAGGGATTTAGTGCATATAGAGAACCTATAATTTTTGGCACCATTGTTGGGGAGTTGTCTCAAGGTAAGAAATAATTAGGAGATAGGTCATTTATAAACCTTAGTATTAATTTGGTGGAAGTGGAACGTTAAGACGAGAGGTAAGAATGTGCACATCTGTTATATCAAGTTCCCCCAAACCCACTGATAGTTTTTATTTTTGTTTTCTTTCATGAATAGACCTAGGGACCCAAAAGGGTAGATACATTAAAACCAAATCAAACCTTTCAACCAAGGCTCCTTCTGACCTTTTCGGGGGAAGGAACATTCCACTCACAAAATCCACACACTGATACCGAAAAGTAGGAGCTAGCTCAACCGAAAGAGCTAAAGAAGTCTCCGAAGAGACTAAAACAAGGAGCACTATAGAACAGAAAATTGAAACATCGTTAATAGTGGGACAGGAGGCAAGACCACTCGAGCCTTCTGCAGAACCAAACAACACAACCTTTGTTTTCTTACCACCATCAGGAGATCCTAACTTTGAAGACATCATAGACCCTGAATAGGTGAATACTTTGTTTGGTAGTTCAGCCAATATAATTGTTTCTCAAATCGAGACAGAAACTTTGGCACCAATAATCTCAATCGGCTTGAGTAGAGTCCCAAACATCCAAGCAGTAAGAAGACCTTCCCATTGGAGGGATACCTTTCTTAGACAAGAACCTTGGGATACTATGTTCTCTTCAAGGATAAAACCACCTAGGTACTCTCTTTTTGGAAACCAAACCAGTATGGATGATCAGGAGGATCACAACAATGTAAGACACAAGGAGGGAGAATAAGCTGGAAACCAAACCGAAACCACCTTCGAGTTTCCAATTTTGGACACCACACATAATGCCAATATGAAAAAAATTTCCCTCTCGGCACTTCCCACCTTTTACGGTAAAATAAGTGAAGATCCGGTTACCTTCCTATTTGAGTCTAACATCTTGTGTAGGAGATACAACTACTTACAAGATGCCCAGAAACTAAAACTATTTCTTGCCACCCTCAAGGACTCTTCACTAATATGGTTCATGGGGTTGGGAGAATCCATTATTAGGTCTTGGGAAGCCATGAAAGATATATTTCTTAAGAAGTACCAAGATTACTGCAACTCCAAGGATTCTCGTAACAATATTTTAAAAATATAACATTTAGAGGACAAGAATATCGAGGATTATATGGAACGGTTTTCTTATATCTCAGAGAAATCCAAATTCCATGACCTTCGAGATGATGAAGTTAGGGATATTTTCCTTAAAGGGATTTTATAGGAATACCTAGAGATAATTAACCTGATGGAATCAGGTCTCCCATAAACCATTTGCCAAAATCTGTGAAATGTGTAAGAATTACTCGAGTAGAGCTAAGATAGGGAAGAATGTTTGGTATCCTTATAGTAGAAATTTAAAACCAGTTATTTCATGTGGTATCACAAGAGTAGAGATAGGGAACCTTTTAGAGAACTTCAAGACAGATATCTTAAGAATAATAGGTTCCCAGTTGGACACCCTAAAGTTTAAAAAGAAATAGGAGGAAAATGTAGCAATGGGCATATTTATCCCAAGATGCAGGAGGAAGCATTTCTCAAGGGAATGCCCATTAGATAAAATTTTAGTTTGTGGCTTCTGCATGGAAGACCACTCAACTGAAAAATGTACATCATTTCCCGGTTTTTTAGCCATATATATAAGTGGGGTTACTAAGGAGTCCTCTTATACACCTAGGAGGCCATGGAAGCCTAGGAATCGGCCTACATACTTGGATATACAACCTTAAGTTCCACCCTATTATCAACAACCACAATAGTGCAACTCACCAAGTTGGAAAAATTGGTCTAAACAGTATCAGCATCCTTGGCTTCAAGGATGGAGAGGAGGGCACAACTAAGGGACCCCTCAAGCTCTACCTGTTCCTATGACCAACCATCCTTACCCTTAGTTTCCATTGAACATTCTGCATCTTTTGCCAGGTTTTTTTCCACTCCCTTTACCTCTTATTCCACAACAACAATCGCAACAATATCATAATGCAATCTCCCCAAGACCAACATTATTACCAACACAACTAGTTCCCAATCCCAATAATAATCCTACTCAACCTCTTCACAATGTTTATATGCAGGCCTTCCTGACATATATTATTTCTCATGTTCCATTACAGGAGATTCAACTGAGGTCGGGAAAAGTTGTGGACAGGAAGAGACCTTCAGTAGTCATCCAGGAATAAGAAGAAGAGGAAACCCCCAAACAACCCACAGATGAAACTAGGTGGGAAGATGTTATTATTCCTAAGGGCCAAGAACCCAAGATTCCCCAAAATGAACCTTCGCAAATTATGAAGGCCCCTCCTTATCCAAAAAGATTATTAATCAGGAAACCTACCACCCGACCAGAATTTTACATCTTGAATGAATTGAAGAATATTTGTGTCGAGATTCCCTTTCTACAAGCCATTAAGGATATTCCAATATACAGTAAGGTGGTTAAAGAATTGTGTATTAAGAAGCCAGGGAGGAAGTAGAAGGATCCTCCAACAATACATTTGATAGGAGAACTTTTTGATTACATATCAAAACAGCCTAAGGTAGAAAAATATGGGAACCCAGGAAACCCCGTAGTGACCATAACCATTAATGAGGTTTCCATTGGGAACACTCTCATAGACCTAGGGGAATCCATCAATGTTATGATTGTTACTGCCTTGGAGGAATTAGAGTTAAAACCTCTTATTAGACCTACCCCAACCATTTTGGAATTAGAAGATAAGACTAGGGTTATGCCTGAAGGAATTTTGGATGATATCATAGTTACTTTAGCCTCATGGGAGTACCCAGTAGACTTTCTTGTCATCCGCTCAAGGGATCCTACCAAAGAACATCCCTTCATTTTTGGAAGACCTTGGTTAGCTAAAACCAATGCATTTATTGGTTGTAGAGAAGGAGAAATGACCATCTCAAATGGACTCTCTATCCATAAGCTCACCATATATCCACTAGCTCAACCTATCATGGAGAATATATGGTGGCTTGAATGTCCATACGAGAATGAGGACCGGGAAGAACCCGTGTTTCAAAGTGATCATCCATGGGAACATCAGGAGAACACAATGGAAAATGTGCTAAACCAGTTTATTTCTTCTATCATATGTGTTGATTTTCCACAATCTTTTCCCTAATTTGAGTACATGTTTGGGGAATAATTTTAGTAACAATTGGACCCATCAATTTTGTCTTCGACATATTTTATCTTCAAGATAGACGAGTCTTCCACATATTATGCCATGCCCTACGAGATTAGTCCAGGGAAATTTCCACATATAAACATTGGACTAGATGCATACCAACAAAAGCAATTAGTAAGTATATTTAAAAAACAATTAGGGGCATTCGCCTGGGAATACACTGACATGAAGTGTATACACCCTGACACATGTATTCATCACATATATACCCAAGGGGAAGTAACACCTGTTAGGCAACCCTGGAGAAGGATGAACCCATCACTCAAAGATATAGTAAAAGAGGATATACAAAATTCATTAAATGTCAGATTTACTTATCCCATATCCGATAGTAAATGGGTATCCCTGCTTGTAGTGTTTCCAAAGAAAGTGACCAGGAAATGGAGAATTTGTGTTGATTTATGGGACCTTAACAAGGCCACTCTGAAGGATTATTTTACTCTTCCTTCCATTGACCAAGTCTTAGATATGGTGTTAGGAAAGAAATATTTATCCTTTTTAGATGGATATAGAGGGTACAATCAAATTATCATAGCACCTGAGGATCAGGACAAGACTACCTTTACTTGTCCTTGGGGCACTTATGCCTATAGGGGCTTACCATTTGGATTGTGGAATTCTCCTGCCACATTTCAATGAGCGATAATAGGGATATTTGTTGATCTTATTCATGATTGTGTGGAGGTATACATGGATGACTTCACAGTATATGGAAATACTTACCAGGAAGCCTTAGATAATTTATAAAAATTCCTTAGCATATGCCAAGAAATGAACCTGTGTTTAAGTCATGAAAAATGTAAAAAGTAGTTGACTGAAGGAGTGGTTCTAGGACATCACGTTTCATCTAAAGGGACTAAATTCTATCAGGTGAAGATTGAGGTCGTCATCAGACTTCCAGCCCACAAGACTCAAAAAGAGGTGGGAAGCTTTCTTGTACATGACGGATACTACCGACGGTTTATTGAAAATTTCACAAAGACTGTTGCACCCATGTTTGGATTGTTAATAAAGGATGTTGATTTTCTTTGGACTGAGTAGTGTCAAACCACCTTTGAAAATCTGAAAGATAAGTTCTCTGTGGCACCATTTCACATATCCACTGATGCCTCCGACACCGCAATAAGAGAATTATTTGGGCAGAAAGAATACCAACAATCCTATGCCATTTACTTTGTGATCAAGAACTTGTCCCCTACCGAGTTAAACTATACAGTTATTGAGAAGGAATTATTGGTAGTAGTTCATGATATCAATAAGTTTCACCACTACATCACAAGTTACAAATTATTTGTACATACAAATCACTCTGCCATCATATTTTTCATGAATAAACACATAACTAATGGACGAGTGACTAGGTGGCTCTTGTTGTTGTAAGAGTTTAATATCACCGTTCTTGACTGGCCTGGAAAGGAGAATTTGGTAGATGATTTTATTTCACAAATAAAAAATGAGGATGATGATATTCCCACAGATGATAGTTTCCCAGATGATCACCTTTTCTCCCTTTCTGTGAATACCCCATGGTTTACATATATGGAAAACTAGTTGGCTACTAGGAAGTTACCATCTCATTTGACAGCTCATGAAAAGCATAGAATTATTACACAAAGTGTCAATTACTCTTTGGTTCGTCATAACATTTTTTTTACTGGTCCAGACTTGATCATTTGTAGATGTGTCCGAGAATACGAGATACTAGAAATACTACGAAGTTGTCATGATGGACCATGTGGTGACCATTTTTCTGACAAATGTACAACATATAAGGTGTTACATTCAAGTTACTATTGGCATAGCATTTTCAAGGATGTTTCCAATTATGTGAGGAGTTGTGATAGTTGTCAGAGGATAGGAATACCCACATCAACTGACGAAATTCCCTTGCATTCCCAACTTATGATAGAACCTTTTGAGAAATGGGCCCTTGACTTTGTAGGACCAATTTCACCCTTGTCTCGTAAGAAAAATTATATTTTGATTTGTATAGATTATGTCACCAAGTGGGTAGAGGAAAAATCCCTATTTAGGGCTATATAAAAATCTGTTGTCGAATTCATTTATGAATACATATTTACCCGCTTTGGTGTTCCTCGTGAAATTGTTACAAACCAAGGCACTCAATTCACTTCCAAGCTGATGAGACAACTAACAGAGAAATATGGGATTAAGAACTACAAGTATTCTCCATTCCACCCACAAACTAATGGTCAGGTAAAGTCCACAAACAAATTTTTGGAAGCTATCTTAACCAAGATTGTTCAATTGCATCATCAGGATTGGTCTGATAATATTTTAGAGGCTTTGTGGGCATATTAGACCACCTGGAGAAACACCATTGGGCATACCCCTTATGATCTAGTATATGGGAAACAAGTGCTTCTACCAATATAACTCCAAGTAAGGACCTTTTGTATTTCCAAAGAATTGGGATCAAACTTAGATGAGGCTCAGAAACAACGAGCCCTACAATTAAATGAGTTGCATGAGATCAAGAAATATGCTAACCAACGAACAATATTAGTCCAAAACTAGAGGCGCAAGTGGCATGACAATTTTATTAAGAAGAAACACCTCCAACCTGGTGATTGGGATTTGTTGGTTGAATATCGATTTAAAACCTTCAAAGGCAAACTTACCACTCAGTGGTTGGGTCCTTACGAGGTAGTCACCATGTTTGACAATGGGGCTGTGAAGATCAAAACAATTGATGATGGACAAGTCTCCTTTGTAGTAAATGGACACCGACTCAAACTTTATCATGGGCCCATTTCCAAAGAATATTTTCTACAGGTCATGTCAACTCACAAGGAATTGGCCTTAGTAGATGGGGAATTCCCCCTTGTTCTTGAATTTGTTTTTGAATTTTCGATTGTACATATGTAAATAATTTTGAATTTGATAGACAATTCTATAGATTTCTGTAGGTATTTATTTTCACCATTAGTAGATAGTTTCAAGGTAATTTAAAGGAAGGATTTTTTTAAAAACTATTACTATATTTGAACCTTGTTATCTTCTAAGCATCATTTGAATAATTACTTGTTGTAATTAGCCACATTTTTGGAAAGATTTTCATCTTTTTTTTCTCAAGTCATCTTTAATAGCAGTTGCTCTTAAACCTTCACCACTAGATATAAGGAAGTGATACCATAACCATCAAACTTAGAGGTTACTCATACAGTTTTCCCAAGAACCATGAGTAAGTGAGTAAAGTATATTTATTAAAGAGTAACAAGGAGGTCTGATTAGTGGTTAGCCATGGAAACATCACAATAACTTAAAAAAAAAAAAGTGAGTCGAGCCTAGAGATACCTTTTTGTTCTTTCCCAATGGTATCATACACTACACACTAAAAATGCTTGATTATATCATATATTTAGATAGGCCACGTCTGCTTAAGTACCCCTTACATCAAGACAATCTATACATAATATATAAAGGAAAGTCATCCTCTAACATAAATACCATCCCAATGAAAAAAGAAAAGAGAAAAATGTTTGTTTGCATAGTTGTCCCCCCATATTCTTGCACAAAGAAATATTATATTAAAACCTTAAAAGATGGAGGGCCAGTCTTTGAGGGTGTAAGAGGCTAACCCACTGAGATACTGAACAGGTCTGTTGGCAGCAGGTATCCACATGTGGTATGGCTAGGTAAACTCACCGGAGTACTGAATAGGCTTGCTGGCATCGGGGCATTCTACCTAGCGAGGATGATAATCTGACAAAAATTAAGAAATTCCTAAATCTCAAACTTGTCCTAATGTATGAAATTACTTGTATACAAGACTGACATGAAGTATGTATGGTTAATTTAAGGTTAATGAACTCTATAAATCTTCCATTGGGAACTAACTTTGAGACTATCTCAAAACTATCTCACCTACCTCTTCTTAGCTATATGTAGGATATTCTATCCTACAGGTGGGGCCATATTCTAATCATATCGTAAGACCAATATGTGAAATTTATATCTAAACTGAACAAGCTGTAAATCTTTAGCTATTGGGAGAATTGACTGGATTCCTATATTTTTTATTGTGAGGTGTCACAATACTTAGGAGTGGGGGAGAGGTTTCATGAGTTGACAAATGACAACACTTCCTATCTATAATCCATGAGAAGGAGTGGAATATTTGTAAAAATTTATGTATATTTTTTTCATGATACAGGCTATTATATCAACAATTATTTTATTTTTAAATGCTAAATATTCCCTTTGTATTGCTGTACATTTATTTGACAAACCACTTAACTGGTTTTTTGTTATAGACTGTTTATTACAGATTTATGGTTACATGCTTTATAATGTGCAAGGAAGAGAAACAGATTGTGTGATCACAATGGAAAAACAAGTAATAATGGAACACTCTTATTCTATCTCTTCTCTTGATCTCTGTGACTGTCAAAAGTGGTTTTAAGACTGAGTGCTATGGATAAAACATCCATTACAAGATGAACAAATTTCATTTTGCACAGGAATACCATATGGAGTGTCGTATGGGGTTCCATTTGAAAGACCATATGAGGTGCCATATGAACGACCGGATGAAACACCATATGAAGGATCGGACGAGGTGTATACACACAATAAATGACCATGATTTCAGGTAACCAGGAATCGCTTGAATTTATTTGGATGTTTAGTTGTATGATGAGTTAGTTAAATGGAAATGGAGAATTAAATGATACAATTCTTAAACATTTTTATGATCAAATGTCTAAGTCGAAGACTTGGACATTGATCTAACTCCTTCATCATTACAATTTGCTCCAAAATATTCTCTTTGAATTCGAAATCGGCGCACTCATGCTCACACTTGGGAACTTGTGTGTGATGAATTCATCAATGAATCCAACTATTTCCACCTTGGGCGCATTCAAAATTGGAGGGATAGCTCAAATCGTTATCTAATTTATGCATTGTGCTCATCCTCTGCTCAATTGCGCTCACCCTTTTCCTAATTACGCTCAGCCTCTACCTAGTTGTGCTCATCCTCTGTCAAATTCTTCCCTTTTTTCATTCTCCACACTGTCACCATTCCCAAATGATATGATTTGTCCTCCTATGCTGACCTCTTTGTTGTCCCCGAGTTCGCACAGTGTAGGGAAGTCTTCCTTCGCGCAGGGTGGGGACTGTTCTTGGCCCATTTGCAGGGTCACGATGATTACATTTCTCTACAATTCACCCTGGGATTCGATGGAAGGATGGCGCACATGGGGTCTCTCACCTTCATGGTCTCTGAGGAATCAATTGCCTCAGCCACAAATCTTCCAAGGGTTGGAGACCATTGGTTCAAACACCACCAGTTGCCATGAGCAAGCTACAACAGGGTATTTAAACCTAAGTTTCAAAATGTCACTGGAGCTATGGGATACTCCAAGGAGTGGATTAAAGATGAGCTAATTAACCCTCTATTATTCATCGCTAAAATGATCACTTGTGAAGGTAGATATTCTATTTTTAAAGCCTGCCATTTTCTATTATTAGCTCATTTTCAATTCAATAAGCCATTGAATTTCCCTTTTTACTTCTTAAAAAGTATTAAGAAGATGTCTTCCCAAGTACTAAATAATGTGGCCAATCCCCATAATAGCCTATTCCACCATGGCCTCATCAAGTTTCTTGTTATAGCCGATTTGGAAAAATAGGGGAAGACATGGGATGAGTTCATTTATCAATTTTCAAACCCCCATCTTACAATCAAGACCAGCAAGAAAACACTTGATATAGGGACTATTACTCCATCCAAACCCCATTCTCCAAAGACTCCAAACCCTCCTACTGAAGCTATCCCTTTACCGAAACAAAATACCAAGAAACTTGTTGATACCCCTGCAGACTCATTGGGCAAGAAGACTAAGAAGCCTATTGATAACTCTCCAATGCCCTTAACATCTATTTATCCTACACCCAAAAAGTTACAAGAGGTAATTCAACAAGACTTCTCAGTACTCCCCACAAATAGGAGAGGAGCTAATTGATTCAAGAGAGGATATTTTTGAAAAAGTGCCTGAAATACAAGAGTAAAACCGTATGAAAAAACCCCAAGCACTTCAGACCCTATCCAAGTATCTACCAGTATCGAAATCCGTCATAAAATACTTAGGGAAGTGTCTACAGAAGAATTGGAGCCTCATAGAGAGACAAAATCTAAACCCATTTCCCCTCATAAACCCCCTGTTACTCATACCTCACAGATGCCTATACCACATCCCAAAATCGATAGACTTTCTACATCCTTCAAGGGATCCAAGCCATCCTCTAAGATATCTGATCATACTCTAGCCATTGAAAAGTTACAACAGGAAAATGTTCAGTTGCTACAACAATTGGAAGAGAGGAAGACCATGAATAGACATCTCCACCATGACAATGCAATACTATAGGAAAAGGTGAATTCCCTCCAAATATTGCTTGACCAAATGACCAATGACAATCGTAGCCTCCATGCATAATTGAAACACCGCAAGAGGGCCAAGACAAAGTCTTCAGGGAAAGAAGCTTCTAAAGCTAATCCATCCCCTGCTCAACAAGTATATTCATATTGGGAAATTCATTTTTGTTTGCAGTGGGACTTGTAAAATCTTAGGTGTGGGGGTAATGTTGGGCTCATGATTTGGTTAATTAATTATGTTAATTAAATAATTTTTGACTGGTATTATATGTGTATTTAAATATTTTAAAGAACTTTTGAAGGATTTGATATCAATTTGTCATAACTTTATACCAGGTATGTGCAATTGATGTTTTGTGATGGTTTTAAGTTTAATTGAGTTCGATTTAATGATTATGAGGAGATAATGCGCGATTTGTGTGTCACAGGGAAAATTCGCAAGGTGTTTTTCCATCCAGTAGTTTGTCCAGTACTCCATATGACACTACGTCCGGTACATCATCCCACACTGCGTCTAGCACTGCATCCTGCACTTGGAGTGTGGGCGAGTGGGCGGTTGTTATATTGGCGACCCGTGATGGGAAACTAGCGACATGGTTTTTGTTCACCCTCGTGTCCTCCATCTACTGAGCTCTTGACATCTTGGATCAAGCAGTTATGTTGATCGTTGAGTGGCTCGTTCAGTTTCTAGAAACCAAAGGAAGTTATAGCGTAATTAATGGAATTCACCATTTTTAGAGGAGGTCGGCCCTACCAGTGGTCGATCTCTTGAATTGTAATTATTATAAATACAACAATAGTGGTCAGACAAAGTGTCAAGAATTTTTAGCATCGTTTTGTTGTGTAACTCAAGCCATTTCCACAAACTTGTGCTAGACTACGTTTTTTAATTTAATGCTAGAACCGTGTTGATTTAGCTAATGATTTTTTGTTGAGGAGTAGCCATGAACTGTTGGGCAGTAGTGGATCTAGGTGAATACTTAGATAGATAGTGTGTGTATTTTAGTTGTGCAATTATCATTTCTTTCATTTCCTGTTATATGTGTTTTTATCATTTTACATGTTGTGTGTTTGTTGTTCATTACTTAATTGTTTAAATTTCCTTTTTGCAGGTTGCTTGAGATAGTTGTTAATATGTTGTGTTTTGTAATAGTTAGTAAATAGCTTGCAAGCTACTAACCTTGTTTTGTTTTAAAAGCTAATTTGAATTTTTGTGGGCTGAAATAGAATAGCTAAAACAAAGTATTAATTTAACACAGAGTACAGAGTTTCTTTGGCAAAGTTTCGATGAATTAATAGTTACAAGTTTTATGCATTTAATTCTCAGTTTTCTTATCTAGTTTGATTATCAATTTGTTTGTAGTATGTTGAGGTAAAATTAGAATTTAAATTGTGTTTTTATAAGCATTTTTTTATTTTCAATTTGAATTGTTAATAATAGGATTATCTTAGCTTATTTTACGAGATTTCCATTCTAGATTAAAATTGCAATTTTAATTTGAATTTTGAGTTTGAGTTACGTTTTTAGTTACAAGTATCTAATTGTGTGAATTTGCTTACATTAGCATAAGAGTGCATTTTAATTAAGTATAATAGTGTTTTCTTATCATTCATGATTAATGCATAAATTGGGAGATCACATGGATTTTCAGGATAGTTGATATTTCTTCTATGATGGTTGTAACACCTTATTTCCCCCAGTCTGTAAATATAACTATATTGGCCAAGGAACTATGGAAAACCTAAAAGTGTGAATGTTTGATTCGATGTATCTTTGTATAAAAGGTGGATGAATGTAAATTATGTTATTTTAATAGAAAATGGTTACGTGTTGCATGACTGCTGAAAGAAGGGATGTGCTAAGAGAAAACCACTAATGGTATGAAAGGTGGTGGAGGTGACCCAAAATGGTTGTGTTAACCTCCACTGAAACAGTACCCTGCTGGAATTAATTGCTCAGATCAGAAAAACCCTCTGACCAAGGAATGAATTGTAGTTGGGCTGGAAGGTTGGAAGATCTCCTCAAGAGTTAATGAGGGGATGGGGCACACCATCCATCTGTAAGGATTCCATACCTAACCACAGACTAGGAATTTGGGCCACATGCAATCTTGCTGAGGAAAGAAAGAAAGGAAGTGTGGTGGGCAGAGGAAGACCTGTGGAAAAATGCAGAGACGAGAGTGGAAAATCTCGTGTCTCAGGAAGGACTGAAGGAGGAACAATGAGTTTTGATCACAGAAAATAGATATTGAGCCAGGAGAAGGAGATTAACCTTCATCCTTATCTATTTCTGTATTGGGAGAAGGAGAGTAACCTTCGTCCCTAACTTCCATTGAGCTGGAAGTAAGAGATTGAATCTCAAAGCATCGTGGCTTAAGATTGGGGGTGGCGAGTGATAAATCCATTGGGAGTGACTGAGACTATGGTTGGGTGGAAACAAGCACCCCTTTTAGCAGTCACATCACACTCTATAGTTTTGTTAAGTGTTTTCTTGACTTATGCTTTGAATTGTAAATAATGGATGCATGTGAGTATTTACATGTCTATAAAGGATTCTTTCTTTGTATTAAATGATTAAGTTATGAGTATGCATTCGTTCCCTTGAGAACCTATATTTCTGCTTAAATTTCCATACATCCCAGTTTAATCACTTAAAGGTTCTTTCCCCAGGAATTTACATCACCGTTCCAGAGTCGGAGCAAGCCTCTGGGCATATCTATTGATTTGGTAACCTAACAGGTTACTTTTCCTTGATTCAAAGCTTAGAGTTCTGTGAGTTGGGAAGGTGTTCCCTTCAGACCAATAGTCTAGGAGACTCTAAACTTGTGCCTATTTCCTTAACCAAAAACCTAAATAAGAGTGGCGATCATAGCCCAACAGTTATATGAAGATCCACGTGACCTGGGTCTAGGAACCTTGGAGCTCGAGGCTACGATATGTCGAATTTCACAATAGTCAAGTTGAACCTTGCAATTGATATGAACCGTCGATCTATGAACGAAGATCGATGGTGGGGAATCACTGCGGAGTGTGAAGGTAAAAATAGTGGACGTGCTAGTTCACAGCCTGCAATTCACCCTTGTCATGATCTTGACAGGATGGAATATCAACGATCATAGTTAGACTAGACTCAAGTGAGCACTTTCCAGATTGCAAAGATATAACTATCTGGTAAAGATAAGGCATGTTGGGGCCCCACAATTTCTGTGAACCATCAATCATCATTGATCTTCGATATAATTCTAACGTGATCCCTGAAATGCAAGGAGCACGTGGGATGGAGAAATATTCAATGGGATCAAGCTGACAAGATATAGCAGGAGAGGATACACCAGACGAGGGAATAATCTCAGAGGGAGGTGTGTGAACCAAAAAGGGAGTGTAGAGAACACGACCTGAAGAACCAGAATGCGAGCTTGATGCTGAGGAAGCATTTGATAAACCTCACAGTGTCGCTATGACAGAGAGAGTATCTCTGATAGATGCATAAATTTCCTAGTGATATCATGGCTTGGCATGGGGGTGGCTAGAGTGATAAGAATGAATGTGACTGAGCCTATGTTTGGGTGGAAAGGCACACACCCACTGTCAGTTAGCTGGCTACAACCTGTAATACATAAGTATTCTCATACCCTGTGTAATTGAGTTGTAACTATGTAATAAAGTTGGATATCCTATGAATGACTCGGGGATATGCATGTGTGTTTAATGATTATACTGTATCTCTTTATTATTTCTTAAATTGTGTACTTAAGTAATTATGGAATTGTCTGATTTGTATACGTAAATGCTCGAGCCCTGTGGTAGCTTAAGTTAAAATAAGTGGACTATGAGGTCATCGACCTTGGCCATGATTTTCATGGGTAGAAGTCGACACTCCCAGTTGCCCAGAGTCTCTGGGAGGATGGATACTATTAATATAAGGAGAGGTAGTTTTGATATGCATGGAGTCTCTATGAGGTGTGCAGAGGTAAAGAACCTCTTAAGTCCTAGAGTTGAGAAATGAAAGTAAGGGGTGTGCGGAAGAATTCTTCTAAGCATTACGTTCAAGAGAAAGAGCGCAAAGTTATTAATCCTTTTAGAGCCAAAAATGCTCAGGAAGAATAGTGAGACTCATGTATCAAAAGGGAATATCCTTTTGTTTGGAAGATGAATGGACAAGATCCATTTGGGAGGGTCCAAGGTATGTCACAACCGTTAGATTTTAAGAAGGAGTGCAGGCGCTAACGGCTCGACTCCGTCAGTCTCCGCAAGTTCGAAAAATGTTGGTAAACATAGTGAAGGGGATGAATTCTCTGAATTCTAAAACCCAAAGTCGTGATGTGATCTAGACCGTAGATCCAAGGATCTATTGGGAACCACCTTGACCGTCAGATCTATGAATTCAGAGTTTGCGCGACAGGAGAATCGTGCATCGATGCGACTAAAAATCTGAAACTCGAAGTCGTGATGTGACTTGGACCATTAGATCAAGGAAAATCATGGACCGTTGATATGACGTGAGTGGATTTCAAATAAAAGAGGAAAGAAATCCTCCCACTTTGCAAAACACGAAATCCCGAAACACGAAGTCCCGATTCACGAAAAAGTGAGATAAATTTTGAGTCTGCGAAGTGTGAAGTCTGAAAATGTTTGAAAGTGGGACCCAGGTCATAGTTGGAGGTCACATCAGTGGAGAATAAGGGTAGGAGATAACGCTCTCTAGGCTCTAGTTCAGAATTTGGGAAGTCGGGAGAGTCGGTTGACTCACAGCAGAATACCTGAAGTCGTGAAGTCACAAAGCACCTTTTGATTAGGCCTGTGGTCACAACCTGAGGTCATATGAAGGAAGGGGCTAGCATGAAGAGCTAGTTCCTATTATTCAAATCCTTCAAAGGGGCCAGGAAAGATCCCACGGGTTTGGAAGAACTTGCAATGTGAAGAAAAGGAGAACCCAGAGAGAGTTAAGGAAAGTGAAATTTTGATGCCTCGCCCCTTAAAAGATCACTTAAGGGTCATTTGTGTTACAAATTGGTATCATATCATGGTTACAACACTTGGCCTGATTGGGCTCATGGATGAGACACTTCAAAAATCTATTTGGAGTAATTTTAAAAGAGTGACACTCTACCTTACCTCTTTCTTAAAATTCTGGTTAAAAATGTTATTAAAGAGAAGAATGAAACTTTCTACTGTGTGTGTGCATTTAAGAAATTGAGCCGTGTATTGTTCATGAAATAATAAACCGTTAGCTAACAATAAGTGTTTTCTTGAGAAGTCAATAAATCATGGGAAAAATTTAATAATAAAGGATGGTGACATGTCATGAAGTGGGGGATGGATGCCACAATAGAGACAACGAATATAATGAAAGGAGGGAGGTGGAAACCCCTCCATATCTGGCCAAAACTGTAAGGGGCCTCAGGGCCGAATTATAGAGTTGCAAGGCCGACAATGAGAGATTGATAAAGGAGAAATAAAAACAAACATAAATTAATGCAATCTTACTGCAAAGCCTGTCTGACATACAGTGTAAACTACACCATGAACCCGCAACCAGTCATGTGGACCGACGACATAAGAAGAGAAGTCAAAGTCCACCTAAGATCTGAAAACATGACTCCATAAGTGACCACACTAGGAGAAGCGCCTCGAAGAAGGCCCAACCTAGAGGCAGAGGACTTTACTGGACACTCATCGGTAGATTCCTCTGGAAAGGAAGCTGGAAAATCCAAAGGATATTCTAGTAGAAGAGCAAGCTCACATTCTCAAAAGAAAGGAAAGAAGCGGAAGCGTTCCAAAAATCATGATACTGAAGAATTCAAGAAACCCAAACCACCCTATTTCGATGGAGAGATTAGAAAGGGAGAAGAGGCTAAATTTTGGTTTCTTGGTTTAAATAAATACTTCAGAGTCAACGACTACTCTGAAAACTTGAAGGCTCGAATAACCATCTTTAACCTGAATGGAAAGGCTTCCATTTGGTGGGAAGACCTTAGGAATGTGAAAGGATTCCATGAGAAGGACTTGTCATGGAAACAGTTTGAGAAATACTTTAGGAAGCAGTATCTGTCAGAGAAATGCATGGATGGGAAGACTAAGGAATTCTATGAACTCGGGCTAGGGTAGCTCACCATAGATGAATTTGTCAATAAATTCCTTGAACTATTGATGTACGTACCCTACATAAAATATGAAAAAGTAAAAATGCAGTGGTTAATTAGTGGGTTACCTCAGACCTACCGAGACAAGATTGAGTTTGATGAACCAAAGAACTTATAAGAAACTATCCCAGAGGTGAGGTATTGTTTTGAACATTTTGGGAGTAAGACAAGACCTCACGAGGACTGGAAGAAGAGGAGTGGTTCGGGATTCCAAAAGATGGGGTTTAAATCCTCAAGATTTAAGAACTATGGAAAATATTCTAGAAGGATTCTTTCTACTAGAAGTGTATATCATAAAAATTTCCCCTCTCAAAGTGGAAATAAACCTTTTAAGATAGTCCCATAAAAGACCGATAACCTAAAGAAGGAACCCTTAACATTTTTGGGTTGTGGAGAAGATAATCGATTGAGGGACTGGCCACATAGACAACATAATAGTAAGATAATGTAGAATATCCAAGAAGCTACCACCATAAATGATGTGGATAGGAGATTTCCATGAGTCTATGCATCCTTGGACAATAATGACGCCAACCACCAAGCTTCAGTAGAGGAGCTATAAGGTATGATCGCCAACCATATAGTTTCTATTTTAATTGACCCATGTTCTAATTTGAGTTATGTGGCCCCTCAGATTATTGATAAGTGTAAACTGCAGCCAATTAGACATGTTAAACTGTGGTTGGTGTGATTAGCCACTAGAACCAAAAGAAAGGTGGTAGAGGTCATACCATCCTATCAATTCATCATGGGTGGATTGCCCATCTGAGCGACCCTTAACATACTTCCTCTGGGATATTATGAATTGTTGATTGGTATGGATTAGTTGGCTTCTTATAAAACTAAATTGGTCTTTTATCGTAAAAATTTAGAATGTGTAAATGAAGAAGGGAGAAAAATGACCCTCCAAGGGATTTAGAAGCCTGTCTGAGTGTGACAAATATCATCCCTTCAAATGAAAAAGTATTGCAAAAAGGGTGTTCCTTATATGGCACACAGGTACTAAAATCTATTGAGAATGAAAAACCAAACCTAGAGGACCACCCTATATTAAGAGAATACAAGGACATGTTCCTAGAAGATTTACCAGGTCTACCTCCAAGAAGGGATATCGAATTATCGATAGAACTTACACTAGGAATGGTACCAGCATCTATAATGCCATATAGAATGAGCACACCAGAGCTGGTTGAGATCAAGCTACAGCTAAAGGAGATGATGTACAAAGGCTACATCTGACCCAGTGTATCTCCTTGGGGAGCGCTCGTCTTGCTTGTGAAAAAGAAAGATGGCACACTCTGACTGTGCAAAGATTACAGACAACCCAATAAGACAACCATAAAGAACAAGTACCCCTTACCAAGAATCGATGACATGTTCGACCAATTGGGAGGTGCTTCCATCTTCTCGAAGATCGGCTTAAGGTCTGGCTACCATCAAGTCCAGATTAAGGATGAAGACATCCACAAAACATCCTTCGGGATGAGGGAGGATCACGAATAACATCTTAGACTCATACTTCAAGTACTAAGAGAGCATCAACTCTACGTTAAGTTTAGAAAGTGTGAATTCTTTCAGAGGCATTTCCATTACCTAGGCCATGTCATTTCTAAGGAATGGGTGGCAGTGGACCCCGACAAGATTAGGTCTATTATGGAATGGTGTACCCCAAAGGATGTATCAGATATTAGATCTTTCATGGGCTTAGTAGGATACTATAGAAGGTTCATAAAAGGGTTTTCCAATATTGGTTGTCCAATCACTGCCCTTCAGAAAAAGGGGATCAAATTCATTTGGACATCAAAATGTGAAGAAAGATTTTAGGAACTGAAATACCTCCTGACCCATGCACTCATGCTGAAGATTGAAGACCTGGATAATGATTTCCTTGTGTGTACATATGCCTGCAAGGAAGGACTCGAAGGAGTCCTTATGCAAGAGGGACGTGTAATTTGCTACGCGTCCCTGAAATTAAATGAGCATGAGATCAATTATGTGACCCATGACTTAGAGTTGGCTTCCATAGTACATGCTTTAAACATGTGGAGGCACTATCTCCTGGGAAGGATATTTGTGCTTATGACAGACCAATGTGGGTTGAGGCACCTGTTTGATGAACTGAAACTCAACCAGACAGGCAAGATAGGTGGATGGCTCTCCTAAGTGAGTTTGATTTCGAAATCAAACACGCAAAAGGAAAGGAAAATAGGGTGGTTGATTCCCTTATCACAAGTATAAAAATGATTCATCAGCAGCAGTAAGCACCTGTGAACCAGATGTCATGGAAAGAGTCATAGTTTCACAAGAGACAGATGTATTCTTCAATACCGTGACTTCATACCTAAGGCAAGAGCCTACATGGATAAAGTATGAAGGCTACCAGATGCTCGAGGAAGGGTTGTTGACTTATAGAAACATATTGTATATTCCAAATTATGACAACTTGAAGAGGTTCATAATGGATGAATTGCATAAGAGACCACATATTGGTTCCTATATATATAGAATACTAGTTCGATGGTTGCATAAGAGACCATATACTAGGAAACAATTCTATTGGCCTGGATTGAAGAAAGACATAGATAATTATCTATCTAAGTGCCTAGAATGCCAGTAAGTTAAGGCAGAACATCGACATCCAACAGGATTGTTACAGCCCCTACCAATCCTAGAATGGAAATGGGAAACCATCTCCATGCATTTCATCGTCGGATTACCAAAGTCAACCAAGAAAAATAATTCCATCATGGTCGTGGTGGAAAAACTGACAAAATATGCCCATTTCATCCCTGTCAAATCAGCCTACAAAGCCATAGATGTTGCAAACATCTTCATGAAGGAGATATGTAGACTGCACGAAATGCCCAAAGAAATTGTATTTGACCGAGATACCAAATTCACTTCAAGATTTTGGAAATCCCTAATGGCTAGTTTTGAGACAAAATTGTTGTTCAACACATCTTATAACCCTCAAAATAATGGACAGATAGAAAGAGTGAACCAAATAGTAGAATACATGCTAAGGATGCATGTAATGCATCATCCTAAGAAGTGGGAAGACTACCTACCATTGGTAGAGTTTGCCTACAATAATGATTATCGAGAATCCTTGAAGATGACCCCTTTTGAAGACCTCTACAGTAGACAGTGCAAGACTCCAATTAGCTGGAATAACCCACTGGAAAAAATTACAATCGGACCCGACATGCTCAAAGAAATGGAACAACAAGTAATTCGAATAAAGAAAAATCTGAAGATTGGTCAAGATAGACAGAAAATTTATGTCGATAGGAAAAGAACTGCCTGAGAGTTCAAGACCGGAGACCATGTTTATCTTAGAGTTAGACCCAGGAAGAGTTCCCTGAGAATGGGAGCCTATGCCAAATTGGCACCTTGGTATTGTAGACTCTTCAAAGTCTTAGATAGAATGGTTCATGTAGCCTATAGGCTAGCACTTCCTCCCACTGTAAAGGCACATAATGTTTTTCATGTTTCATTATTGACGAAATATGTACATGATGTTAATCATATAATTGACTGATCTGTGATCCAGGTGGATTCGGAGGGATAATTCTTTCCAGAACTCCAATGCATATTAGACAGGAAGGAAACCTCACTCAGGAACCCAGCCATTGCACATGTCAAGGTGCAATGGAAACACTTTGGCCCAGATGAGGCTATGTTGGAAATGGAGGATGCCATGAGACAGACATATCTGATTTTGTTTACTCCTGTACATACATGTCATGCTGACATATAAAACATAGAGGATGATGATCCTTTAAGGGGGAAGGAATTTTAATGCCATATTTCCCCTAGTCTGTAAATATAACTATATTGGCCAAGGAACTATGGAAAACCTAAAAGTGTGAATGTTTGATTCGATAGACCTTAGTATAAAAGGTCGATGAATGTAAATTTTGTTATTTTAATAGAAAATGGTTATGTTTTGCATGACTACTCAAAGAGGGTATGTGCTAAGAAAAAACCACGAATGCTATGAAAGGTGGTGGAGGGGACCCAGAATGGTTTCATTAACCTCCATCGAACCAGTACCCTTCTGGAATTAATTGCTCAGATCAGAACAACCCTCTGAGCCAGGAATGAATTGTAGTCGGGCTGGTAGGTGGGAATACCTCCTCAAGAGTTAATGAGGGGATGAGGCAGACCGACCATCCGTAAGGCTTCCAGACCTGACCATGGACTGGGAATTCGGGCCACACGTAATATTGTTGAGGAGGGAAAGAAAGGAAGTGTGGTGGGAAGAGGAAGACCTGTGGAAAAATGCAGAGATGAGAGCAGAAACTCTTGGGTCCAAGGAAGGACTAAAGGTGGAACAGTGAGTTCTGATCACATAAAATAGAGATTGACAGAGGAGAAGGAGAGTAACCTTCATCCTTATATATTTATGTATTAGGAGAAGGAGAGTAACCTTCATCCCTAACTTTTTTTGAGTTGGAAGTAAGAGATTGAATCTCAAAGCATCGTGGCTTAAGCTCGAGGGTGGCCAGTGGTAAATCCATTGGGAGTGACTGAGCCTATAGTTGGGTGGAAACGAGCACCCCTTTTAGCAGTCACATCACACTCTATGGTTCTGATAAGTGTTTTCTTTCCTTATGATTTGAATTTTAAATAATGGATGCATGCGAGTATTTACATGTCTATAAATGATTCTTTCTCTATATTAAATGATCAATTTATGAGTATGCGTTCGTTCCCTTGAGAACCTATATTTCTTCTTGAATTTCCATATTTCCCAGTTTAATCACTCGAAGGTGCTTTCCCCAGGAATTCACATCATTGTTCCGGAGTCAGAGAAAACCTCTAGGAATATCTAATGATTTGGTAACCTCACAAGTTACTTTGCCTTGATTCATAGCTTAGAGTTCTACGAGTTGCGAAGGTGTTCCCTTCAGACCATTAGTCTAGGAGACTCCAAACTTGCAACTATTTCCTTAACCAAAAACTCGACTAAGAGCGGGGATCATATCCCTAGAGTTATATGAAGATCCACATGACCTGGGTCTAGGAACCTTAGAGCTCGAGGCTCTGAAATGTCAAATTTCACGATATTCAAGTTGAACCCCGTAATTTCTATGAACCATAGATCTATGAACGGAGATCAAGGGTGGGGAATCACTGCGGAGCGCGAAGGTGAAAATAGCAGATGTGATAGTTCGTGGCCCGCAATTCACCCTTTTCGTTGATCTTGACAGGCTGGAAGATCAATGATCCTAGTTACACTAGACTCGAGCGAGCACTTTCCATATTGCGGAGGTCGAATTCTCTAGTAAAGAGCACGCATGTTGGGGGCCCGCAATTTCTGTGAACCATCAATTGTCGTTTACCTTCGATTTTAGTTTGACGTGATCCCCGAAATGCAAAGATCATGTGGGACAGTGAAATATTCAAGGGGATCAAGCTCATAAGACATAGCGAGAAAGGAGACACAAGACGAGGGCATAAGCTCGAAAGGAGGTGTGCGAACCAAAAAGGGAGTGCAGAGAACATGACCTGAAGAACCAGAATGCGAGCTTGATGCTGAGGAAGCATATGATAAACCGCACAGGATCGGTATGATAGAGAGAGTCTCTCTGAGAGATGGTGTAAATTCCCTAGTGATATCATGGCTTGGCATGGGGGTGGCTAGAGTGTTAAGAATGAATGCCTCTGAGCCTATGGTTGGGTGGAAAGGCACACACCCATGGTTAGTTAGTTGGTTGCATTCTGTAATAGATAAGTATTCTTATATCTTGTGTAATTGAGTTGTAACTATGTAATAAAGTTGGGTATCCTGTGAATGAATCAGGGATATGCATGTGTGTTTAATTATTATACTTTATCTCTTAATTATTTCTTAAATTGTCTACTTAAGTAAGTATGGAATTGTCTGATTTGTATACGTAAATGCCCGAGCCCTGTGGTGGCTTAAGTTAAAATAAGTGGATTGTGATCTCATCAAACTTGGTCACGGTTTTCTCGGGTGAAAATAGGCACTCCCTGTTGCCCAGAGTCTTGTTGGGCCCCAACAACTCCCCTTAATTTTTAACAAAATTTAAAGGGCCCCCATTACAATCTTAATAATTATAATGAGCTACAAAATCAACATTTTCAAATAGTTCCATACCTTGGCTTTCTTTGAGACAAACTTAAGACATTCACTATAGTATGAGACATTCATTACAAGAGTATATGTCAAAATTTAGAAACGAGCATAGAAATCTCAATTTAAACAAAAACATTAATTTTTTTCAACTGTTTACTTTCGTTTAAATTATGATTATGTGTTCTTTCTTTTTCTCATTAGAAAGTTTGACTATTTTGAATAATGGGTTCAATACTTCATAAAATAATATCTTGGTTGGTTTCTCATTTTCATAAAATCATTTGGTGATATTAATAAATTAATTTTTTTTTTTCATTTTGCATCTCATTTCAAAATAAAAATAATAAAAAAAAAGAACTATCTATCATTTGTTTGATTTTGTAAAAAACCAAAATTAATATTTTTCTCTTCTCCATTAACTTGAAGCTTCTAGAATTTTAAGATCATATTTGAAAGGAAATTATAAACAATGTTTGTTTAGAACTTATAGTTAGTTTAAATTCATTTTTTATTTTATTGCTCTAGATTTTGTTTTATGCACAATTTTTAATTTATTAATTTAGGTTTCTTTTTGTTTCACAGGTTTCTATTATCAGTTATTTGGTACGAATCTGATCATGGCTTGATTTTATTATCTAAATACGTTCAAGATGATTGATCCAAAAATAATATTGGATTGCTGCAAATAAATTTATGACAACAGATAAAATTTGGAAATGCGTCAAGAACAGAGACATGAGTTTGCAGGGCTAATTGCAGCCAAAACCATGACGAATTTGAAGACACAGATGGAAACCCATCTCCCAAATGGACCCATTTAGCTTTCGCATGGAACTTTTCCAAAACAAATGCACAATTTGAGAGATATTTGTGTCTCTTTACGAGACAAATTTCAAGTGGCGGAAATTATTAGTGACGCCCATACTGTTCATTCATTGTATAAATATATGAGAAATTTCAGAGCCATGTGGATCCAGGAAATTGAGAGGAGGATTTTTTTCCTTTATCTTTTGTATATTTTTTATTTTGTAAACTTTTCTTCTTTTCCAATGGAGTAATGGATGGGTGGAATCTTTGGGAGAATGGATGAGTATTTTCAAAGAAGAACATGGAATTTCAAGTTGCTTAATGGCTTTTGTCCTGTGAGTAAAATGCTTTTATTTTCATTATAATATCTTCATATTCTTTGAATAATTGATTATGCATTGATTTAAATTAGCTTTAGTCTTTTTTATCAATACATAGTTAATTGCTATCATTTATATATTAATTTTTTCAATCTTTAAGAATTTATTATCCCAAAAGTTCTTCCTGGACCATATGATGAACATATTTTGTTGAAACTATATGAGAAAACAAATTACTCTTTGGATTTTGGGCTTTTGTAGATTGTGCAATGTTAATATTGTTTCTCATATAATTTTTGAATATGAAACTTTATTTGTATTGAATTAGCTTTAGACTATTCTGCATATAATTTTGTATATCATGTGTTTCGTTATGTTGTTCATTATCTGTTGATTTAGTTTATATCTATGACTGATCATCTATTCAATTATTTTGAGTTTACATCTGATGCTAGATAGTTGGTAACACCATTCCTGAGAATTGGAATTTCTTTCATTTTCAGTTATTGGACATTTCAAGATCACAAGATATATAATTATTTGTCTTTCTGTCGTTATAAACTCACTCCAGAATATGAAACACTTCCTTGAATTTCTTCAGGAAGTATTATGCTTTCTTTTGTCACAGGTTTACACTTGAGACAGGTTAAGAGAAGCTCATACAAATACAAAGAGATGAATTTATCTTAGTATTGTTGATCAGTGAGAGGTTAGTAAGTGCATTGCTTTCTTTTATTTAGATTTGTGTATATATGAATGAGACGATGATTGCATTAATTAGCTTTGATTATTTCTCTGTCATTGTTTCAATTGTATCTACTTAGTATTTATTATTTTAAAATATTTAAACATTAAAAAAAACAAAAAGGTTTATGTTCTTACTTTATCTTATTTTGAAACATTATTATAAACATTCATTTTCTCAATATTTCAAGTAAACCTTTTAAACTATATATAGATTGTTTATAATCATTTTTATATTCACGTTTCTTAATAATAAACATTAGTAAGTAATATATCATTTGTTAGAATCATAGATTTTAGATTAGTTTCATTTCTTTTATTAATTTTAGGACCCTAGATTGGCTAACAGAGCCATTAAACCCGTCAGAATAGGTTACACCAAACAGCTTGGGTTATTTAGACAACCCCGGATCGGACCTATTCTTCTAGTTGACGGTGTGTCATTTACGCCCATCACAAATGGCGCTAGAAGGAGGGCCGAGGTAAATTTAATGATTAAATGTTTTACCCCTCAACCTGTCATAATTCCATATTTATAAATCCTTCTTTTGTGTCATCTTATAATGCACTACAAGGTAGGCTAGATGACAAGTTAACTATTTGGAGTCAATATCGTCAAATTTTTAATTTTTCATGGCTCTTGCCCAAATCATTGTGTTGGAACATGCTTTCCACTTCTCATTACTTGATATTCCCAATGAGACAATCTCTCTCTTGTCCAAAATCACCTTTGATGGTGGGGGGGATGTATCTGCAAAAGACCATCTTAACAAGTTTTGGTGTAAATGCATCAAGCATAATATTTTTGATTTAAAGGTTTTATGCAGATTGTTTTCTTTCACTTTCAGGGGGCGGATTAAACATTGGTTTAAGTCTTTTCCATCATATCACATTATTGATTGGTTACAGTTTGTAGATGAATTTTTAGATTCTTTTGAAAAATATAATTACAATCAATTATGTGAATAATTTTAGACTTTACTAACCAATAGAAATTCATTTCCAGAAGGCTTTTCAACAATAATCCATCATGTTCTCTATAAATTTAATCTTCATGACATGTCATTTGTACTAAATATCCTCTATGATGCTTGTGTCCCTTTCATCCAGTCACATTCAATCATGAATGATGAATCGGTTGCAAATCCTATCACTCAATTGCGAGAAGAATTTTGTTTGCAGGATGAGAGGAATCCATCCAAAAATTTTGAACAAGCAAGGGAGGTAGAATCTATTGAAAAGGTTCTTACTGACAATCAAATTGATTTTCCTCTGAATCATTGTATATTCATTCCTCTACCATCGTGGAAGAAGATTTGATGTTGGGTCAAGATGAATGTCCATATTCTTTTAACCCTTGCTCTAATCAGTACTTAAATTCAGTTATTGAAGAACACTTAGGTGACGAAAATGATCTTAAGCATTCTAACATTCCAATGAAACTGATTAGAGATGTAGATCTGCAATTGGAAGAAGAAACCTTAAACCCTCATCTAAAAATCATACCTTATCCACAAGAAAGATCAGATGTTTTTCGTGAAAGTTTTGAATTATCTATCATACAGGAGAGAAATTTAGATGATCATATTATGTTGAAGAATTTATTTCCAAAACAGAGTGAAAGTTTTAAGGAAAGTAAACAAGAATGTCTTGAGAATACCATTGTTAAATATCATAGCTCAAGATATTATTTTCATGTGCTCATTTCTGATTCATTTTACTCTTTATATCCCGATATATTCTTAGATTCTGGTGGACTTGATACTTTACCCACAATATCTTACTCTTTTCCATCACAATCAAATCTTTTCGATATGTCAAAATTTGGTGAAATTAATTCCAAACATAACATTTATGAAGTTCAATTTATGCTCTTTCACTTTCGTCACTCACATGGAAAAATGGCATGTTGCAAGATGATTTTACATGATTTATTGTTGAAAATGACAATGTACTTATTCTTATGGAAATCAAATATTCTATTTGTTCTTTGATTAGTTCAAATTTTAATGTTTATGCTTCACATTTTGAAGCAATCAATATCGTCAAAGGAAGCGTTCAAACCAATAATCTAATTGATGGCATGAATCAACTTATGATGTGTTCCCCATTGATATATCCATTTCATCAAAGTCATAGTTTGCATCCTAATTTTTATGAAAGGATCTTATAATGGATTGAAGATTCGTATCTAAAAAATCTTCATAATAAAGATAAAGTTGTGCTTGCTTTTTTCTACCTAAATATCTAGGAAGTAAGCATTACATGATTTTTTTAGACCCTCCATGTGAAGAAATTGATGAACACTTGGAGAATTGTCAAGAGGATGGGGAACTTCGGCCTTAGTTGATGCTTATGTCAGGTCCCCATAATATTGACAAGTTTTCCAAACTTACTTAGACTCTTCCATGCCATTATGACCCATATCATGACCAAAATGCAGAATGGTTGGAGGATTCATACATCAAGAAGTTTCAAAATAATGGTAAGGTCATGCTTGTTTTGTTTTTAAAATAATATATAGGAAGTAAGCATTACATATTTATTTTGTATATGCAAATACTACATTCTTTTATTCTAATTTTTGACTTTCTATGCCTTGTAGGATTGAAGATGCTCTTGTGGTTGCATTGGAAATAGGATTTTACTTAGCGTTTTAATCTATTTAGTAGTTTAGAGTAGGTTTAGGAGTAGGTTTCCTTTAGTTTTATTTCTCAATATTTATTTGTGTAATAATGCAGTTATGAACACAAGTGGGTACACCAAGAGAACCATAATATAAATGTTGTCAAGGAAGTCCACTTTAAATCTTTTTCTCTCTTCTTTTCGTTGAATATTTCTTTTCAAAAACGCAGTATCATTATGAAATTTTTAAATGGAAAGTAAAGAGATAAGTAAATTTGAACTATCAATTCAACCTTGACCCAAGGTGCCACGAGTAGGACTGCACTCATCTTAATAAGGATTTTTCTATTTTCTTTTAGTCTCTTTTATTTTTAATAATAATGCTTGTTCAAAGTAGCATCTCATGCATCACTATCTTAAGAAAAGAACTTCGTCACACATGATATTTTATATGATTTAGTTATTCCTTTATTTTACAGTGAGATGCTAGTGGATCCAAAAGCTCAAGTTTATCTTTGGCCAAAATTGTTTCCTGAAAAGTTTTCTTTTGCTGTTTTGATTTTGTGTACTTCTAATTTTGAATCCCATTAATAAAATTTGATTTGGTTTGTTGTGTGTTTTGTGTCTTCTTTGATTGTTTTGAATAAGTTTTCTTCTTATCTGTCTTTTTGAATCAATATATCAAAGACCTATTGTCGAAGGAAGCATTTATTTTAAAACTTGTGTTTTTCAAGCAAATTGAAATAGTTCAAAGAGGTCTTGATATTAAGATATAGCTCAAACAATTGATTTTTAAGTCAATTGTCACTTTCATTTTGTCCTCAAATTGTCTTTTCCAGAGTATTACACCAGAGATATGATTTAAATCTTTGAGAATTACGATGATATTTAAACTTTTTACGTCATCCATATTCTTAAGGAATCACTTTTAAGTGCTTCCCCATTTTCTAGATGATTTCTTAAAGGAAATCTAAAATCTCTAAACCATGATAAAAATTCCAGTTTTGAAAGAAAATAAATAATGTGATCAACTATTCACCTGTATTGTAATTAACCTCCAATATCACCCCGCTCTCTTTGTCATCAAGAAATCTATAATTGTATTATTATTTAAAAGTGGCATAAGAGGGTTGAAATCACTTAAGTGTGGGAAGTGTGTGTAAACCCGTCGGGGTGCTGAACAGATTCATTGGCAGTAGGTAAATGCACACATGATACCAAGACAACTTCGTCGGAGTACCGAACAGACCTGCTGGCAGTGAAGCAATGTCGCGTCAAGAGGTAGCAAGTATATGTTTTTAAATTAACGTTTATGAAAGTATACATCATGTGGATACAACTATTGGATGGGATTAAAGCATTTGAGTGGGTTAAATGACATCTATGTCGAGGCCATGGATGCCTGCTGGTAGTAGTGGCTTTGTCAATAGTATTGAAGTTCTTTTATAAACATCGCGAATCTTTGATTAAGACATTATTTCAAGTTATAATCCCTTACAAAGAAAATTCTATTGTTCGATTATAATATTGAGCTTATCCTAATACTATATGGTCTAAGAGTGAATTTATTTCAGGGATCTTAAATCATTTTTCAAGACTTATTCTTTTCTTCCTGAGATGCAATCTTACCAGATCAGGGATAACTACTTCACCCAGTAAGTTGTCATTTGTTGGGCCCCAACAAATCTCCCTATTTTTTTACAAAATTTAAAGGGCCCCCATTAGAATCTTAATAATTATAATGAGCTACAAAATTAACCTTTTCAAATAGTTTCATACCTTGGATTTCTTTGAGACAAACTTAATACATTCACTATAGTATGAGACATTCATTACAAGAGTATATGTCAAAATTTAGAAATGAGCATAGAAATCTCAATTTAANTTTCGTTTAAATTATGATTATGTGTTATTTCTTTTGCTCATTAGAAAGTTTGACTATTTTGAATAATGGGTTCAATACTTCATCAAATAATATCTTGGTTGGTTTCTCATTTTCATAAAATCATTTGGTGATATTAATTAATTAAATTCTTTTTTCAGTTTGCATCTCATTTCAAAATAAAAATAATAATAATAAAAAGAATTATCTATCATTTGTTTGATTTTGAAAAAAACCAAAATTAATATTTTTCTCTTCTCCATTAACTTGAAGCTTCTAGAATTTTAAGATCATATTTGTAAGAAAATTGTAAACAATGTTTGTTTAGAACTTATTGTTAGTTTAAATTCATTTTTTAATTTATTGTTCGAGATTTTGTTTTATTCACAATTTTTAGGTTATTAATTTAGGTTTATTTTTGTTTCACGGGTTTCTATTAGCAGTTATTTGGTACGAATATGATCATGGCTTGATTTTATTATCTAAATCCGTTCAAGATGATTGATCCAAAAATAATATTGGATTGATGCAAATAAATTTATGAGCAACAACAGATAAAATTTGGAAATGCGTCAAGAACAGAAACATGACTTTGCGGGACTGATTGCAGCCAAACCGTGGCGAATTTAAAGAAACAATTGAAAAACCATCTCCCAAATGGACCCATTTAGCTTCCACGTAGAAATTTTCCCAAACCAATGCACGATTCGAGAGATATTTGTGTCTCTTTATGAGGAAACTTTTAGGTAGCGGAAATTATTAGTGACGCCCAGACTATTCATTCATTGTATAAATATATGAGAAAGTTCAGAGCCATGTGGATCTAGGAAATTGAGAGGAGGATTTTTATCCTTTCTCTTTTTTATATTATTTATTATGTAAACTTTTCTTATTTTCAAATGGAGTAACAGATGGTCGGAATCTTTGGGAGAATGGACGAGTATTTTCAAAGAAGATTATGGAATTCCAGGTTGCTTAATGGCTTTTGTCCTGTGTGTAAAATGGTTTTATTTTCATTATAATATCTTCATATTCTTTGAATAAATGATTGTGCATTGATTTAAACTAGCTTTAGTCGTTTTCATCAATACATGGTTAATTGTTGTCATTTATATATTAATTCTTTCAATATTTAAGAATGTATTATCCCAAAAGTTCTTCCTGGACCATATGATGAACATATTTTGTTGAAACTATATGAGAAAACAATTTACTCTTTGGATTTTGTGCTTTTGTAGATTGTTCAATGTTAATATTGTTTCTCATATAATTTTTTAATATGAAACTTTATTTGTATTGAATTAGCTTTAGACTATTTTGCATATAATTTTTTATATCATGTTTTTCTTTATGTTGTTCATTATCTTTTGATTTAGTTTATATATGTGACTGATCATTTATTCAATTATTTTGAGTTTACATATGATGCTAGATAGTTGATAACACCATTCCTGAGAATTGGAATTTCTTTCATTTTCAGTTATTGGACATTTCAAGGTCACAAGATGTATAATTATTTGTCTTTTGTCATTATAAACTCGCTCTAGAATATGAAACACCTCCTTGAATTTCTTCAGGAAGTATTATGCTTTCTTTTGTCATAGGTTTATACTTGACACAGGTTAAGAGGAGCTCATACAAATACAAAGAGATGAATTTAGCTTAGTACTACTGATCACTGAGAGGTTAGCAAGTGCATTTCTTTCTTTTATTCAGAATTGTGTATATATGAATGAGACGATGATTGCATTAATTAGCTTGGATTGTTTATGTGTCATTGTTTCAATTGTATTTACTTAGTATTTATTGTTTTAAAATATTTAAACATTAAAAAAAAAAAAAATTATGTTCTTACTTTATCTTATTTTGAAACATTATTATAAACATTCATTTTCGCAAGATTTCAAGTAAACCTTGTAAATTGTATATAGATTGTTTATAATCATTTGTATATTCACGTTTCTTTTAATAAACATTGGTAAGTAATATATCATTTGTTAGAATCGTAGATTTTAAATTAGTTTCATTTCTTTTATTAATTTTAGGACCCTATATTGGCTAACGGAGCCATTAAACCCATCAGAATAGGTTACACCAAACGGTTTGGGTTATTTAGACAACCCTAGACTAGAACTATTCTTCTAGTTGACGATGTGTCATTTACACTCGTCAACACATTTTTTAAGCTCGGGAGAGGTAGTGTCGATATGCATGGAGTATTTATGAGGCGGGTAGAGGACAAGAACCTCTTAAGTCCCAGAGTTGAGGAATGAACGTAAGGGGTGCGCAGAAGAATTCTTCCAAGCATTACTTTCAAGAGAAAGAGCACAAAGCTCTTAAGCCTTTCAGAGCCAACAAAGCTCAAGAAGAATAGAGAGACTCAAGTATCAAAAGGGAATATCCTTTCTTTTGGAAGATTAACAGACAATATCCGTTCGGGAGGATCCAAGGTCTATCACGACCATTAGATTTGAAGAAGGAGCACAGGCGCTAACACCTCGACTCCATCATTCTTCTCAAGTTCGATGAACTTTGGTAATCATCATGAAGGGGATGGATCCTCTGAAGTCTGAAACCGGAAGTTGCGATGTGATATGGACCGTAGATCCAAGGATCTATCAGGACCCACCTTGACCGTCGGATCTGTAAGTTCAGAGTTCACATGATGGCAGAATATGTAATATAACAGATATAAAATGTATGCAGAACAGAAATAAAATGCTAGAAATGGCAGAATAACATCAATATAACTAGAACATTCACCACTATAGCACTGAAATGATTAGAGAATAATAACAGAAACAACACTTTGAATCTGAAAGCAATGTTCATAGGCCTCTTCGAGGGGGCAACCTCTAGTTGAGAAGAGCTCTATTACAATAATATCCAAGGTGGGGTTCTCATACCCTTGAATCCTATTTATACTAAAAAGAAGCATCTAGAGGAAGATCCTTCTAAAAGCATAAGCTTCTATTAGGTCTTCTTACATCCGCCTTATTCTATTTTATTGAAATGCCTTATTAATATTGACCTTTATTACATCTGAATATATTGTTCTACCTATGTGTGGGTTAGGACCCTAACATGTCCTCCCCCTTAAAAATAGCCTTGTACTCAAGGCTTGAGATGAGGAAATTATTGCAGAATGGTAGTTGGTTCCCAAGTGGCATATGTTGGAATTGTATCTTTCCACTGGACTAGCACTTCCTTGATAGTTCTCTGACATAGGTGATGCTCACTGCTTCTAGTTGTAACCAAATGGATCCTTCTTCAGCTAACTCTAGAAGGTTGGTTTGAATTTGGCACTTAGCTCCAATCACCTTCTTTAAGCATGAAACATAAAAAACATGATGTAGCTTCGAATGGTTGGGCAAAGCTAACTGATAGGTGACTTGTCCCACATGCTTAAGAATGGTATAAGGACCATAAAATTTGGGCACTAGATTCTGACAATGCTTGGCCTTGAGGGAATTTTTCTTGTAAGGTTGCAGTCGAAGAAAAACCTAATCCCCTTCTACAAATTGACATTCAAAGTGACCTTGATCTGCTTGTTGCTTCATGTGATTCTATGCCATGACCAAATTCTCTTTGAGTGTATAGAGAATAGCCTCTCAAGATGTAAGTGTTATGTCAACCGCATTGACCTTCGAGGCACCTAGTAAGTATGAGAGAATTGAAGGTGGCTTATGTCCATATACTACTTCAAAAGGAGTCATGCGTGTAGTTTTATGGTATGAATTTTTGTACCACCATTCAGCTATGGGTAACCATTGAGCCCACTGATTTTTCTTTTTCGAGGAAAGACACCTCAAATATGTTTCCAAACACTTGTTGACAACTTTTATTTGGCCATCAGTCTAGGCATGATAAGTTGTGATGAGATGCAATTCAGTGCCTTGTATCTTGAACAGTTCTTGCCAAAAATTGCTTGTGAAAGTTGGGTCACGATCAAAAACAATAGAGTGTGGCATGCCATGAAGCTTGAAGACCTAATCCATGAAAATTTGAGCCACCGTGGATGTTGTAAATGGGTGTTGAAGGGCGCATAAATGACCACACTTGGAAAGGCGATAAACAACCACCATGATGATTGATTTATTTCTCGATTTGGGTAAGCCGATAACAAAATCCATAGAGATATCCTTCCAAATAGCAGGTGGAATCAGGAGAAATTGTAGTGTGCCTAGAGATTTGACTGTTTCTCCCTTGTTGTGTTGATATAAATCACATCCAACGAAAAAATTACGAATGTCCTGTTTCATACCATCCCATAAAAAGGAACGTTTGACCCTGTCATAGGTTTTGGTGAACCCGGAGTGCCCTACTGTGGGTGTAGCATGAAGCTCAAAAAGTACCGTGGATTTAAGATTTGATTGTTTACTTAAATACAAAAGAACTTTGTATCGAAGTTCATCATGGAGCCAAGAGTACCCTGGGGAAGCTGGAGAATTGGACTGCAATTGTTGGATCAGCTACGAACTTTTGGGATCTTGTAGCCATTCCTGACGAACGGATTGGAGCTAATCTAGGACAATGAATGAAAGAGAAAAAAGGGAT
>JASDQU011402974.1:21457-36663 GCA_032191745.1 Picea mariana | reverse complement strand
CGAGTAATCACTTGATTCAACTGTGCCTATAGGTAAGGAATATATCAATAGTATCTTTCGATCCAGTCAAAACAATTCTCACAATACACTGGTTCTAGATTTGGTAATTGGCAAGTGTGATCGGTAGTGGGAGATTTACCTTGTTCCATGATCATTTTTATATCATACTGAATACCTGGGAAACCTTCTTGTTCCTTTAAAAAAGCAGGCAAATTGGACACGAAATCACACTGAGGTACATCAGCACTGGTATCATCAACAAAAACCCGGTCTTCGACATCAATAATAGGGATAGGTTTTTTATGATTGTGATGTCTATTCCTGACCATTCTGGAAAGGAGTCGGTCAAATCTTTTGTTCTTGAAATCAAAATCTGAAACCCTCTGTGTTTTAATTCTGCCCTATTTCTTAGTTTTAATTTTATTTAAATTAACCACATCTTGCCTGGGATTAGGAAAAATAAGGACCTTGTTCTTTAATTTACCCAACACATCTTCTAGGTATTTTTTAGGAACAAAATCCCGCCTCTAGTGTGTGCCTTTGGGTGATTTATGAAAATTAGTAAGGGTTTCGGTAAGTGACATAGATTCTTCTTGCAATTCGACATGAATTTCTCTTAGAGAATGAATCGATGGGCAGGGGATGGTGGGCTCATAAAAACGTAGGGGTGAGTCGATAGCGGTTTCAGGTCTGAGTGAAGCGAGACCATTCCTATCCACGAAATCTTGCCAGTTATCCCCAACCTTTGAGAATTGTGAAATGACCAATATTTGAATCAGGCCATGATGAAAAAGGCTGGAATGTGCATTAACTTTTTTCCTCTGGAAAGATATAGCCATTTTTTGAAGGCCTTTAAGAAGATAGAATGGCATGTTTAAACCAAACCCTAAGAAAACCATTAGAAAATGAATATGAAACATGAATACTAAAGCATATCGTCCCTCGTAGGTGAAAAATTGCTTGATTATTAGAAGGAAACCATACCATCGAGGTTTAAACAAAACTATGGATTTACTTTTGAAATCATATCGTGACTTATTGGAAATCAATAACACGTGCCAAGGGATACCTTCGAATTTGAGATTCTTGAACCAACGATCTCCTTCTCGGGACATGCTTGTGGCTTCTGCAATCGAATCCTCACTAACTTCCAACTATAAATCGCTTACCTGGGCCTTAGTACTGTCGAATGTTTGAGAAAAATCATGAGTGACCTTCAGGTTAAATCCCTCGAATGATTGTATGAACTTAACCCACCCAAAAACCGCAAGATTGTCCACAACATCATTGTGGAAGAGAAGGGTCTATGAGCCATTTGGCTCTATCCTTACCACAGGGGCCATGGGTTTGGTCACGATATACCAGCGGGAGTGTCGAAGAGGGGTGTATGTTTGAAACCCCCGATATGAAGGATAAGATATGCATTTTTAGAGGTGACCCGATAACTAAGGCGTCGGGAGAAATTCACCATAGCCACCACTTAGGATTTTGAGTGAATGTTGAACCAAAGGACATGCGTAATTGAAAACCACCTCCTGTAGTGAAAACCTAACCCAAAAATGAAGCACCACCATTGAGGCAATGAATGTGAGCTTAATTCAGTAGGACGAGGGTGTAATTGTTTTAGAGCATGGTTGACAATCCTATCCAACAATGATTAGACTGGGATATGAAAATATGGGATAGCATTCATATTTCAATTTATATCAAAGTTTTAGTTTCATGAGTGATCATGGAGGTGGTAGGTAATAATAAAAACTCCAAAAGTATAAAATGATTAAGGCATACCCAAAAGGTGATCAACGCGTATGCTAATGGTAAGGAAACCATTCACAAAATGATAATCTCAATACCCTCTAAGGTTCTTAAGATCATTAGGTGTTTTTAGGTACTCATCCAATTTCACATAGAGAAGCTTTAGAATCTGTATGATGTGTTCACACCAAGATTGTTTCAATTTCATTCTTAAATAGTCATGAAATTTAAACAAGAATAAACAAGAGATTTATTGAAATAAATAAACTCAAAAACACACAACCAATCAAGCGATTTGTTCAAAACAAAAATCATAATTGAAGTCTTCACAGACACAGAGGCAGCTATTAAAAATTTATTTCATTAAAACTGTGTTTTAAATATCGATGAAAATGACATGAATATATGGCTTCCAACAATGGTGACTCATTGGGTGAAGCAGTTATCTCTACATCATCAGAATTTTATATCAGGGAAAAGATAAATCAGATAGTTACTAAAAGTAATTAAGAAACAGATCAAGTATTTTGACATTAAATAAAAAAAATAACACAATCATACCATTTAATAATTTTTTTCCCAAAAGATTATAATCTGAAATTTTGTTTCAATCAAAGTGGTAACAATATTTATACACGTAACTACAATATCGTTGACAGGGCCACTGTTGTTAGCAGGTGTTTATAGCCTCACCATAGATGTCATTTAACCCTCTCAACTACTTCGATCCCATCCAAAATTAATCCATCTATGATAAAAATATCTTGATATCTGATTAATTTAAAACATACCTAAAGGATCTTGAACCTGACATTGCTTCGCTGCTAGCAGGCCTGTTTAGTACCCCAGGGAAGTTGTCTTGGTATCATGTGTGCATTTAGCCGCTGCTAGCAAAACTGTTCAGTATACCGACGGGTTTACACACAATTCCCACACATTAAAGTGCTTCCAACTCTCTATAATTGTTTATAAAATTTTCAAAAACTTCATGATAACGAGAGAGTGGGGTGATACTGAAGATTTCACAACCAGGCAATCATATGATTGATCATTAATATTGTTTTTAGTTCTTTGAGAACTAATAGTTTTCATCATGATTTGGACATTTAGATTTCAATCAGGAAATCATCTCAGGAATGGGGAAGCTCTTAGAGTCGATCTCATTAGAACTAGGACAACGTAAGAAGTTTTTAAAGATAGACATATTTCCATGATATTTCCACAAAAACAGGGAACAATGATTTGGCAAGGACTTATCATAATTGATCTGAGTTTAGAAATTAATGTGCAGATGTATTGAACTATTTCAACTGTTGCTAGTGAAAGATACAATTTCATTCAATAATGAATGGTGATTCAGAAATAATTATTAAGGAGACATAAAAAACCAACAAAAAATGTAAAAGAAAAAAGAAAAATAAAACAAAATAAAAACGTAATCTAAAGATATTTACAGGGGGATAAATCTGATTTTCTCAGGTGAAGTATTTCTTGAGATACTAATCATTCACTAGAAACGTGTCTGGTTGTCCCTATAAGTTGTGCAAACGAAAAGAAATAGGACCCAATTTTTTAGAAATGATAAAAGGCCCCAGCCACGGGTTTTGAAACTTAGTATGTTCTTCTTTATTCTTGTGTGCCTTGTCCCATTTGAGGACCAAATCCCCTACATCAAAATTTATTCATGAGGATGAACTTGTATCTAACCATCTTTTAACAATTTGTTGATGTTTATCTATTTTATTTTTTTCTTGTGTCCTTACTTCTTCCAATTTTAGTAAAGCGTTTATCTGATTCTCTAAAGGGGGACATTATTCTTCCTGAAATTTTTGCAATAATTGTAGAGAAGGGAGCAAGACGTGTGGAGGAAGGATGGCTTCTCTTCCATAAACGAGGAAGAAAGGAGAATTACCGATGGAAGCTTTCAGAGTGACTCTATCATCCCAAAATGCCTTGTACGACGCATTGTGCCAATTTTTATGATTTTTCGACACTGTTCTTTTAATTATTTTGATCATATTTTTATTCGTTGACTTGGCCAAACCGTTTCCTTGGGGGTAATAGATGGCATATAATTTTATCTTAATCCCTTTTTCTAAAGCAAATACATTCATATCCAGGGAATAAAAATAAGAATCATTGTCGAAAACTAAACACTCAGGTATTCTGAAACGAGTGATAATATGAGAATTTAAAAACAAAACTACCTGACTTATGTTGACTATCTTTAATGGTAAAGCCTCAGACCACCTTGTAAAATAATTTGTATCTATAAGAATATACTTGTGTTGTTGTGAGGATGGTGGATTAATCTGTCCTATAATATCTAGGCCCCACTGCTGAAATGGTGTGTCTAAAGTCACAGGTTGTAATGGGAAAGCAACCTTCTTGACCCGTCATGTAGCCTTTTTGCAGATTATACATTTGCAGGCCAAAGAGTTAGCGTATTTAAATAAGGTGCACCAATAGTATCCAGCCATAAGTACTTTTTGGGTGGTTTCATATCCACCAAAGTGACCCCCGACATTGTTGCCATGTAGTTCAGCTAACACCTTTTCAAGTTCTTCTTTTTCTAGGCAACGCAGAAAAACACCATCAAAATTCTTTTGAAACAATATATCATTAATTAATTGAAAATATGTAGATATAAGCCTCAATGCTCTTCTTTTTTTTGGATCAAGGTTACGAGGAGATGTTTCGTGTAGCAAATAAAATCTAATATTATCATACCATGAGTTAGACACAATTTGTGTACAACATATTTGTGTTTCGTTATGTTGATTTGCAACTGATGTGTTTATTTGATTTTCTAATTTTTCAACTGAATCAGTTACCAATTTGCAAAGGCCTTAACCTCTAACGATTTGTGCCAGTACTATTTCGAGATCATACTCCTTAAGGGATGTCATCCAATTTTCCCTTTTCTCCCCTAGCTCTTTCTGCACTAACATATTTCTTACAGCAGGGTAAGGGACAATGACTTTTATCCTAGATTTCAAAAGGTAAGATCTGAAATGTTTAAGGTCTTTGAACACAACGTATGCATGTTTATCTACTACGGGGTAATTTAATTCTACTCCTTTAAAGGAGGATCTCATAAATGAAATAGGTATCTCGTTGTTTTCATCATTTTTCTGTGTGAGCACAATAGCATAAGATTTGTTGCATGCAAAAATATACAATGTGAAATCTTGAGAGAAATCAGGACTCATCAAGGAGTTTGCTTCGGTTATATCTTTTCTAATGGAATTAAAATCTTGATTATCTTGTGATCCCCATTTGTACAGAACATCCTTTTTTATTAGGTTTTCCAGAGGTCTAACAATCTCAAAAAAACTTGGTACAAATCGTTTGACAAAATTTATTTTACCAAGAAAGGATTGCATTGCCTTTTTGGAAGAAGGTGGAGGAATATTGGAAATGTCTTGGGTTCATTTCGAGTCAATTATCATTCCATCTTTAGAGACTATAAACCCAAGTAATTTCCCTTGTTCTACTACAAAAATTGATTTCTTAGGATTGAGTAGAATATCGAACTTGCGACATCTTTCTAACACAGCCCTAAGATGATACATGTGATCTTTCCTATTCTTCAAAAATATAGTGACATTGTCCAGGTAAAAAAAAACTGACTGATTGACAAGGCCATGAAAAGCAATGTCCATTTCTCTTTGGGAGGTGGCGTCGAAATTAATCAGTCTAAAAATCATTTTTCTATAGGTGTATGTGCCCCATGGAGTACAAAAAGTGGTTTTCCACTGATCTGATGGAGACATAAGGACCTAGTTATACCTTAAGAAACCACATAATAAGGATAGCCTCTCAGAACTAGATACTTGTTTCAAAATTTGTTCCATTGGGGGAACAGGGTAATTGTCTTTATCAGAGGCTCGGTTCAAATTGCGAAAGACAACACAAAGTTGAATTTCTCCATTTTTCTTCCTTATTGGGACTAGGTTGGAAACCCACTGAGTATGTTGGAATGGGAAAATGATCTTGGCCGTGAGTAATTTATTTAGTTCTTTTTTTACTGTGGGTTCTAATTTAGGATGCATTTTTCTCAGTTTTTGCTGAAACGGTTGGGTTTGGGGCTTCATGGAGATTACATATTGTATTATGTTTGGATAAAAAGTTTTTAGATCATCATACATCTAAGAAAAGACATATTTTAATTCTTTGAACAATTTTATGAATGCATATCTCTCTTGTTCAGAACACCCTTTTCCTAGAATGATATTTTGAGGATTATCTTTTGTTCCTAAATTTACAATTTCATATAGTAATGAGGAAATATTTGTTTTGAAATTGACTACCCCTCTAAACTTGTCATGTAAATCATAAAATTTCTCTAATCTAGCAACATATTTGAGGATAGATTTTACCGTCTCAGATGATACTTCAATAGAACGAGGGTTGGATATTACCATGAAATTTCAGAGGTTTTCATTGTGGGTGCTTTCATCAATTAAAGCATCTTGGAAGGTGTATTCCATATGAAAAAAATTGATGATCTACTTATCGTCATAAAATACTTGCCAATTTGTGATGTTATCGAGAATCGATGGCCTAAATAACAATTCAACTGCGAATGCATTAGGAGAAAGACCCTCAGTAGGCAATAATTTTGAGGCAACATTAGCTAACAAATCAACTTCTGAATTACTCAAGCTAGGAATGGAATTTACGTTGAAAGCGAGAAATTTATGTATTAAGATCCATACCTCAGTTTGGTAGTTTTTTAGATGAGGTGATAGACAATGAATAGTGTTTTTTACCTGCTTGAATACGATTTCAGAATCACTGAATACAACCAAGTTTTGCACGTCAAGATCTAGTTCCTTCCTTAGTCCCTGCAGAAGTGATTCATATTATGTTGTGTTGTTAGTACATTCGAATTCTAATCGACAAGCAATAAATGTTTTATTACCTTTGGGATCAATCAGTACACAACAAGAACCTGCCACTTCGTAAGATTTAGATCCATCAAAGTATAATGACCATATTTCTTCATCATCAGCAATGCTCAGTTTACTTTTCAGAGTTGTCATCTGAGTATAGACCGATATTTTAGATTTTTGTTCTAGATTGGTGATAGAGGATATTTCAGTCATGAAATTTCCAAAAAACATATTCATTCCCTATGCCTCAATTGTATTTACAATAGTATTAAAAGGCTCATTGGGATCGTTTATATCTATAACAAAGTACTTGATGTAATGTTCTTTGTTTATCCTGATCTTGTTAGGTTTTCCATTCTCTGGCATCCAAAGATGAGACCAATCCATAGAAAAATAGCCATGTAACTTCTCTGGCCAATATCTACTAAAAAATAAACCATAAACTTACAAGATGTCAACAACAATTAGATCAATTACTTGGTGGACCTTAGGGTTAGATGACAACCTTATCAATACATTCTTAAGTTCACCAACAACCTTGACATTAGTTCGGTCTAACTGAATGATTTTTAAATCAGAATGTTTTACTTCATCATTAATTTTCTAACACACAAATAGAGGCATTAAATTCGATGAGGCGCCAATATCAAGCATGCAGTTATGTACATTTCTGTTGAAAATTTCGAAAGTTAATAAAAAAGGAGGTACATTTTTTGGGGACGAGATAGCAAAATTATGTTGATTTTTTATGGCTGTAGCTGAAATAGTCTTATCTAAATTTCCTACATTTTTCTCTAATATTTCCCTTTTATCCTGATTTCCAAATGATTTTTTACCGGAGACATCTTTTATTTTATTTGGGTCATTTTCTGTTGATTTCTTGTTGATAGAGTCATTCTTTTTATTATTTTTCAGTTATAGTTTGGAGCATTTTCTGTAGGATAAGAGGGAATTTAAGTAATTTAAAAATTGATATATTTTCCATTAGTTTTTAAAGATCTTCAACCAAATCATATTCCAGAACTGGGGCAACAAGGTTTTGTTTAGTTTCATTTTTGTTGGATGTTTGGAAACCGTATTCCTACTTGTTTCGGGTGGAAGTTTGTTTTGTATTTTACTTCGAGTGTTATAAGGATGGACAATTTCAAAATTCGCTTGAAAGATGTTGTCCGACAAATTTCCGAAAACAGGAGGAGATGAATCCTCCTCATCAAGTTTTTCCTCTTCATCTGTGTCATCTTGATTTTCAGGAGGTATAGAAACAATGTTATCATTTGCTTCCAATATTTCTTTCAAAGCGTATTGTAGTCCTTCAAAGTTCAGACCTTTTGTTTTCGGGTTTGGCCAGTTTGGAAGAAAAGGTTTCCTAAAAGGTGACCTAAAACTTCCTTTACTTGTATATTCTTCCTCAACGGATATTGTTAAGTCTACAACCTGATTGGATAATTTCTGGAAAGATTTCTACAAACTTTCCAAGTCTGAAGTCTCTTGTTGATTTTTACTTTAAGGAGGTCTAGTGAGAATTGTTATTTTCTTTTTGGAAGAGGAAGTTGTTTCACACTCACTATTTGAACTATCTTTTAAAATCAGAATGTCCTTCTCAATAAGGACTTCCTCCTCAAATGCTTCTAGCAATCTGTTCTTTTTGGACCTTTTTGTTAGGCAACTGAGAAGGGGGGGTGAATCAGTTGTTACTGTGCTTAAACAATTATACCCATTTTAAAATCATTATAGAACACTTAATTATGATAACAATAATTTAGGGAAGTAAGAATAGAGTATTCAACATCAATCACACACATGAAGTATACAGAGACAAATATTCCCAAGGAAACCCATAAAGGGAGAAAACCTCTTCTTCTTAGTATGATAAGTAGTCTTTATATTTTGTACATTATCATTATTATGAACACCAACTCTTTGTGAGGCTACCACCTCTATTTTACAATATGCAACTTGTTGAGAGCACCAACTCTCTGGTTTCTCTAGCACCCACTAGAAGGAAGCAACAACTCCCTGAGTGTTTCAGCACCAACTGGATGGAAGCACCAACTTCCAGTCACACATGCACCAACCTATGTAATAGAGAACAATCGTTCTTCCTTGCACCAATATGCCACCCTAGTTTCTCTGGCTGCCACCATATGGAAGATACAACTCCATGTGTTAAAGAACCCACTTGAAAATCTGAGGACAACAATCCTCCCTAGAACCTCCCTACCACCCTTAGATATAAATATTTGTTACTGAAATTCATTACAGTTATATAGTATTAATCAATGGATTACCAGTCTCATCATTGTTCTGCTACAGTGCTCTCCTCTGCCTGCATTGGTGTCTTCCTTCTGGAATATTCTTGTGCTTTATGTTCTTTTTCTCTGTCTCTGCTTGTGCACCTCAGATTTTTCTTCCTCTCTCAGATCATGCTTCACTGTTCTATCTCTTTATGTTCATGTTGTATTCTCCATTACATACAGTTCAACTTGTTTTTCACAGAAACAAAAACCTATATTTGTCATGACATTATCCTTTTATTCATTCTCTCATCCATCGTTACACTCCCATCTCCAACATTCAAGTTGGCCATCTCAGAACACTCATTTTGGGAATCTCAAAACACTCATTTCAGGAAACTCAGAATGCTCAAGAGCCATGATTCCAATGCTCGGGAACGAATGATTCAGCCACTCATGAATGATGATTCATTTAGTGTAACTAAATCTTAACTGATCAAGAAATCACAAGATGAAACAGTAACCCTTCGATCAGATTCGGTTTGATCAGCGTCATCGGATTATATCTTATTTAAATCTATTATCTCACATGACCAATGGTGGTGACCAGATGCTAGGCTTAACGATCGCTTGAGCGCTTATCAATTCAATGGTCATGATTCAATCTCCTGAAATGGACGACTGTCGTAACTTTGACATTTCTCCCTTTGGAACTTTTGGGTTTGAAACCTTTCAAAACTTCTGAATCAGATTTTCTGAAGAGATCAGATGGTTTACGTTTATTTCGCGGAAACATATCAATCATAAGATTTGATTATTACAAGGATTAATCTGGCAGGCGAGACTTAATCAAACATTGAGATGGATGGCCACCTTTTACTCCAGGTCCTCAGCTATTATACTTATGCTATCCTTCCACAGTATCTTAATCAATGTTTGAGAGTGTACCCGACCTCAGATTGGCGGTCAAGATCTCCTTTGGGTCTCTGAACTTTGGATATTTCAACTTACGTTATCCTTCCACCGGAGTATATCGATAGATGAGAATACACCCAAAGTTATCTTTCAGATTGGAAAACTCATGTCCTTGCTGACGTGGTCTGCCACATATGTCCTTTGCTGGCATGGTCTGATGATGTCGTATGCCATATATTTCCTTTGCTGACATGTTCTATCACATGTCCTTTGTCGACGTGGTCTGCCACATGTTCTTGCGGATGAGGTTTTATGACGTAATATGCTAACGTAGATATCCCTTATTTAAAGGTCATCGTATGTTCTCCAGATCCAATGGTCCTTATTCATTTTGTATTTCTGGGTCTCCGGGGTTCAGGTTTTTCAAATCTCAAATTTTCCAGAGAGTAACCTCCTCATCTCTTTATATCTGAAGTGAATGATGTTTTTCAATCATGTTCTTAGATCGATGGCTTGATCTATCTACGGTGCAACTTTTCTAGCTTATCCTATCCTTCCACTTGAATTGATCCGATGACTGACGAGTATTCACATAAGTGAGATCTCAGATATTTTACCTTTCTTATCCTATCCTTCCACTCGAAATGATCCGATGGTTGACGGGAAGTTAGGTTTGATCCAATGACTGATGGGTATTTGAAAAATGAAACTCTCAACCCTTTTAGCTTATCCTTTCCTTCCACTAAAATGTGATCCAACAGTCATGAATACACTCGAAGCAGACCAACAATCAAGGATGATTGTGGAACCATAACTTTCGAGTGATTTAGCTCGTTAAAAAAACTCTGCAATTTGAATTTGTGCGTCGTTGGTGAGTCAACCACAATCATCGATCTTCGACACTATAAGTTATGATGATCCTCAGTAATTACGGGATTGGAAATAGAACGATCTTTAATTCTCCTTTTGTTCTTCGCAATCTATCCCTATCGTTGATCTGGCGATTGCGCATCCGATGGTCAAAACTCAATACGACTTAATCTGATATATTTTTGGATCAACCACATTTGTTGATATATGAGTCTACAAGATCTGACTATCTAGACCAATTGTGGGATTGGAACTAGCAAGTCATTTAATTCTCCTTCCTATCTCCACAATCTATCCTTGTCGTTGATATGTCGATTGTGCATCTGACGATCATGAATTGATATGAATTAAACTAATCATTTTTTGGATCAACCACATTCATCGATATTCAAGTCTATGAGATCTGACGATCTAGACCGATTGCGGGATTATAACTAGCGAGTCATTTAATTCTCCTTTCTCTCCCTGCAATTCATCCCTGCCATTGATCTAGTTTGCAGATATGAAGGTCACAATCCTCCAACAATCCTTAAGCCCACGGTCACTCATATGAATGACATCCATAAACTAAGACGATCAACATGGTCAATTTCTTGATCATGGTTAGCTTTCCTACTTGGCAGGGTTTACACACAGAATCTTGTGGATTTGATATTCTTGGAAGATCTTTTACTGCCTCAAGATTTTTGATCTTGATTAAGTGGTCAAAGTTTAGATGTCCAATTCTCTTATGCCATAAAAAAATTTCATCGTGTTTTCTTAGATGACACTCTTCTTTATCTTCTTTTAGCACATATACATTATTATCTGTCCTTATGCCTTTAGCCAACACTTGTCCTGAGTTTACAAACTTTATCTTACAATATTTGGAAGTGAACACCACTTCACATCCTCTGTCACACATTTGACTTACACTGAGAAAATTATGTTTCGGCCCCTTTACAAGCAGAACATCCTGGGATTTTCCTTTACCATTACTCAAACTCATCATCCCTTTACCTTTGATTTTACCTGGTTCATCATTTCCAAAGGTCACATTTCCTGTTTTACTTTTACTTATAGATAGAAACTTATCCTCGTCTCCAGTCATGTGCTTGGAACATACACTGTTTATATACCAGGGGTCATTTTGTTTTTGAGATGAAAGTACTAACCCACATTTTTCACTATCTTTCTTTTTCCATGTGCTGGCATTTCTAGCTAAGGGTTTTATCCTTGGATCTTCTTTGTAATCATTCAGATGACATTTTGTAGCTTTGTGGCCAAAGTTATGACAATTATAGCATTTGAGCTAACTTTTCAATAGGTCAAAGTGATTGGTGCAACCTTGTCTACTCATTGGTTTTTTGGTTCTATGTTGCAAAGATTGTTTATTTCTTGATCTCCTCAGTTGCATGTCTCTAAACTTAATTTGACAATTTGCAATCTTATGACCAAAATTAGAGTAGTAAAAACAGTAACCATGGAAGAAATTTTGGTACCTAAAGGATGGCTTTCTTCTTGGCATTTGTTTCTCCATCTTATGATATCTTTTTTCTTGATCAGGGATCATCTTGTCTTTATTATATTCTGGTGGTAGAGTACTCACATGGTCTGATTGTCTGTTTACTTGGAACTTGATCATCTCTAATAGCTCTTTTCTTTTTGGTTGTTTGCTACTTGAACCACTTACATAACCTAAACCATTCGTCAACAAAGGAGATCTTTGTTTGCTTAGAATGTCATTTAGTTCTGCTAAGGCTTCAATGCTTGGAATATTTTGGAGATACAAGGCTTTAAACTTCTCCATCTCTTTTCTCGTTTTTACTACCTCTTCTTCCAAGGCTTCACATATTGTCTTCTTCTCTGATAACTATTGTTTCAAAATGTACTCTATTTTATTTACCTCTTATAATTCCACTTTTAGCAGGGAAAAGTATTCATCAGGTTTTTTACTGTTTTTCTTGAACTGTATCAACAATTGTTTTTTCTTTCTCTTCTTAAGTTTGAGTCTATCAATATCTTCCAAAGCACTGATCAACTCTCCTTCCAATTCAACTATAGCTTCTTCATTATTAACAAAACTTCCTATGCTTTTATTATCATAATCCTCTTTGTCCATAAGAATAAATTTATTAACCTTATTTTCACAAGAAGAATCACTATCTGTGTCTCCCGAAGAGACATCATTGTTTACACATAAACTTTTCTTTTTACCAAATCTCTTGAATTTGTACTTCCCTTCACCTTTAGAATTTTTTTCCTTCTTCTTGTGTGGACACTTATATGAAAAGTGACCTATCTTTCCATAGTTAAAACATTTGAAGGGAAACTTGCCTTGGTACTTTCTTGATCCTTTCTTTAGTTTTCTCACAAATTTTTCTTCAATTTCATCAAGTTCAAAATCCTCATTCTCATTTGTTTTAACTGATGCTTCTCTAGAGGTGTTTTTATATTTAGCTATTTTCATTTCACATTCAGTAAATGTTCCTAGAATTTGATCAAAAGGAAGACTTTTTGGATCATTAAGTTCTTCTATAGCAGAGACCTTTGGGTTGAACCTATCTAGCAGAGATCTCAAAATTTTCTGAACTAAGGAGGCTTCCTTAATTTTTTCCCCAAGTGATTTCATTGCATTTACTAGTTCTTCAACTCTCAGAAAGTATTTCCCGACAGTTTCATCCTCTTTCATATTTAGCTGTTCAAAATTTAGTCTATATATTTGAAGCTTGGCATCCTTTACCTTCTCATTATTTTCATAACTACTAATGAGTTTGTCCCACATTTATTTGGAAGATTCTAAGTGCATAACTTTTACAAATTTTTCTTCTGCAAGCCCATTTAGAATAGAATTCATAGCCTTACCATTGAAGTTGAATTATAGCTTGTCATCCTTAGAAGCTAGTACAATTGGCTTTACATAACCAGTCTCTACCACATCCCATACATCTGCACCTAAAGCCATTATGTAGGTTCTCATCCTAACTTTCCATAAGGGAATTTGTGTTCCAATGAACAGGGGGTCCTTATTGGTTGAAGTTCCTTCATGGCTAGTCATGTTTAAGCTTTAGGATATACCCTTAGATAAAAGGAACCCTCTCTAATACCAATTATTAGGCAACTGAGAGGGGGGGAGTGAATCAATTGTTACTATGCTTAAAAAATTATACCCATATTAAATTCATTATAGAACACTTAATGATGATCAAAATAATTCAGGGAATTAAGAAATAGAGTATTCAACATCAATCACACACATGAAGTATACAGAGACAGATATTCCTCAGAAAATCCATAAAGGGAGAAAACCTCTTCTTCTTAATGTGATAAGTAGTCTTTATATTCTGTACATTATCATTCTTATGAGCACCCACTCTTTGTGAGGCTACCACCTATGTTTTACAAGTTGCAACTTTTTGAGCGAACCAACTCTCTAGTTTCTCTAGAACCCACTAGAAGGAAGAAACAACTCCCTAAGTGTTCCAGCACCAACTTCCAGTCACACAGGCACCAACCTGTGTAACAGAGAACAATAATTCTTCCTTGCACCACCCTACCACACTGGTTTCTTTGGCTGCCATCAGATGGAAGCTACAACTCCCTATGTTCAAGCACCCACTTGAAACTCTGAGGACAACAGTCCTCCCTAGAACCTCCCTACCACCCTTAGATATAAATCTATGTTACTAAAATTCATTATAGTGATATAGTATTAATAAATGGCTTACCAGTCTCATCATTGTTCTTCTACACTTCTCTACTCTACCTGCATCAATGTCTTCCTTCTGGCATCTTATTGTGCTTTTTGTTCTTATGCTCTACCTCTTCTTGTGCACCTCATATTTTTCTTCCTCTCTCAGATCATGCTTCACTATTCTATCCATTTATGTTCATGTTGCATTCTAAATTACATACAGTTCAACTTGTTTTTCAAAAAAACAACAACCTCTCTCTGTCATGGAATTATCCTTTTATTCATGCTCTCATCCACCATTACACTCCCATATCCAACGCTCAAGTTGGCCATCTCAAAACACTCATTTCAGGAATCTCAGAACACTCATTTCGGGAATCTTAGAACACTCATTTCGGGAATCTCAGAACACTCATTTTGAGAAACTTAGAATGCTCAAGATCCATGATTCCAACACTTAGGAATGAATGATTCAGTCACTCAGGAATGATGATTCATTTAGTTTAACTGAATCCTAAATGATCAAGAAATCACAATATGAAGGATTAACCCTTCGATCAGATTCAGTTTGATCAGCGCTATCGGATTATATCTTATCTAAATCTCTGATCTCACATGACCAATGGCAGTGACCAGACGCTAGGCTTAACTAGCGCTTGAGCGCTTATCAATTCAATAGTCACGATTCAATCTCCTGAAATGGATGACTATCATAACTTCGACATTTCTCCCTTCGAAACTTTTGGGTTTGAAACCTTTCAAAACTTCCGAATCTGATTTCTTGAAGAGATCAAACGATTTACGTTTATTTCACAGAAACAGATCAATCATCATATTTGATTCTTACAAGGCTTAATCTGA
>JASDQU011402974.1:0-15336 GCA_032191745.1 Picea mariana | reverse complement strand
CATCTATGCATTCTCATAAAGGAAAATACATATTATATTACATCAATCATCAATCAATCAATCCTTTGACATCAATAAATCACTTGACATCAATCAATGACATCAATCAATCAAACCATTGGCATCAATGACAACATGATCCAACACCTTCCAGGAGTTCTCACTTCCTCTATGCACTGTCTCACCTAGAGAGAGTCACTCACAGGCATGACAACCTGCTTCTTCAACCACAATCACCTCTCTCACCTGGAGAGAGTGTTGCACATAGGCCTGACAACATGCTTCTTAAGCTTCGTTCCAACACAAGGAGGATGACAAGGCTCAACAAGGAACGAATGATGGTAGCCATTCACACTCAGCCAAGGGACTGTGTGGCCACAATAGCCCACAGTTATAACACACATGAAATAGACAATTTCTCAGGTTTCACAGAAGATGCGAGTCGGCTTCAGAGGTGTGTGGCTATGCAGAGGTCCAGTGTAAAGACAAAATGGTTCTCAAGAAGGATTCCAATGAACTCAGGCAGAGTATGGAAGGTTCACAAAATGACTCAAATGACATATTTTGAGTCTCAGGTGCGTGCGTGAACATTGCAAAGAACAAATACAAAGGCCACATAATTCACAGGAATACACCAGTCAACTTCCGATTCTGGGTTTTAGGATTACATGACCGAAAAATTAAGCAGAGTTTGTTCATGAACTCCCACAATTTAGACAACCGACGGAAGAATGGAGGAAGAACCCCCATATTGGCTCAATTCTTGGGTTACATTGCATGTGTCTAGGCCGACACATGTTGCCCATGAAATTCCATGCACTCCATCAAATATATGTTCCCTTTTGCACACGTTGGGGCTGCATGTGTCACCTCTCTTAGGACTTAGGATAAAAAATACCTTTCACACCACTTTGGAATAATAATAAATTATTATTCCTAAGGACTTAAGCCCTCAAGCTTAGCCCCTCTTCCTACCTCTTAGCCCCCTCTCCCTTACCCATACTGTGGAATCTTAGTCCCCCATCACTCTTTCTTCATGGTGGGTCGACACACAGTGATGTTTATACATTATATTAATGATCTACATAATTACATATACAAAACCAGGCTCATGGCCTTAATACTTAGGCTCTCCGGCCTAATAAACACATAAGCCCACCAAATTATCAATACTCAGCTCACCAGCCTACAAAACATGATTACAATTCATAATATAAATGGGTCACTACCAGGGGATATTGCAATCCCCTCCCCTTATTTTTCCACTGTCCTCAGTGAAACTCTTTACACAACATCAACAAGATTTTCAAAATGTTCAAAATGATGTGGGTATTCTGCCCGCATAGCATCCTCATGCTCCCATGTCATGTCCTCAGGACCGTACTAGGTCCACTGGACCTTTACAAGCCCTATGGCTCAATTCCAGAGCTGTTTTCTTTTCCGGTCCAATATGCACACAGGATGCACTTGCAAGACACCTTCTTTATCCACCTGAATCACATTCCAATCCATAACATGATTAGCATCAGGTGTTGTGCCTCTTTCATCACCTTGGTGAGCAAATAAGAGGTGCTTTCATGCCCAGTTGGGTCTTGCTGAGCAGGACAACTGTAGAGGAAAGAGTTAGAGAAAGAAAAACAAAACTATAAGCAAGAATTAAACTAGTACAAACCAAAATCATAAGCATAGGGACATAGAGATAACAAACACAAAAAGACCCATGTCACCAATGTTTTTAGGCTGATCTATTGATGAAATCAAAGCACCAAGAAGAAAGGGGACTATGAGTCCCTTCTTCCTCCAAGGGAAGGCTCTTGGACCCTCACAAGCTTGCTCTCCTTACAACAAAGAAAATGAAAATAGTGGTGAAATAAATCTTTGCAAATCCACTCAATGGAGAGGTGGATTGCTCAATGAAATGGTGCTAATGTGTTATTGTCAAGGATGGAGTCCTTAAAACAATATAGGCAACATAACATTACTTTGAATTCCTTGAGAAAATGAGGTGCATTCATGGCTTTTTATAGCATTGCATTGGGTTATTGTGTAATTGCTTTGTAGTGTGAAAAGAGGCCATTTAGGGTATTATTAGGTCTTTGACCAGCCCACCATTCGGATCCAGCCCGGATTTGGAGGTCAAATCAGCTTGGGAGCTGAACCATAAGTGGTTGGGAGGCCAACCACATTCATAAATGCGTTGTTTAGCAGGTGCGTGGATTTTTGCGCTAACAGTCGCGCATCGTGCGCGTATGCACGCATGCTACGTTCCTGTTCTGCACATGTGCGTGTGCGCCCAACTTCTGTAAAGCGCTCTTCAATTTTTCACTACTTTGTATAGTTTTATGCCCTTTTTGAATGCTGTGAGATTAATTCAGGGCCATGGATGACTTCATTACTGTTTGACGATGCTGAGTTCTTGTAACCATATGCGGATGAAATTTCAGTGATAACAGATGCCCCCTGATGGATGAGGTTAGGAGCATACGTATAGTCGAAATCCATCAATGTTTCTTATACTAAGAATGTTGTTGTAAGAGAGAGCAATAGTGGGATCGTTCAGAGCGATCCATTGGAGAAAAAAAAAAAAGGAACCGGTAGGACCCGACCTTCTATGAGGTGTGCAAAATAGAAAACTGTGTACAAATGAGGCGAGCATGCCCCATGCTCGTGTTATGTAACTCTGAAAAAAGATGACTAAAGTGTTGGTGTAGACAAATGTAGCACCCTCGGGGGCGGTGATGATAAAGGCAGAAGACAATTCTGCAAAGGAACATACTCTGAATAATAGGCAATGATCACGGTAATCAGTATCGGCGATGATGCAGGCATTGATGGACCTACCAAGTTTAAAGGTCTTCGGCAAATGATAGAAATAACTGCAATAGTCGCAAAGTAAGACCCACCATAACATGAGAAAGTGTTGGTGTCGAATGTTATGGGGGCCAATGACAGCAGGGAGCAATGGTGTTTCACCTTGTGCCATTCGAGATCTCTCATTGAATGGAGAATGAGAATCAAGATACTGTCGCCCTTCCGAAAAATTGTGCTGATGTTGACAAAAGGGGAACGTGACTCCCGGAAGCAAAGGGCTTTGTGGAATTTACTAAGGTGAGGAAGTGGCAGAGGTACATGGATGAAGTCAAGAAGTGGGAAGACTCAAGACTGCCCTTGGTTGGAGGTTGTATGAGGTAAAGAGTGGCCGCAACCGTGTAACAAGGTCGAGTGTCAGGGGGACGACAAGACCAGTGATAAGTTGTGCCAGAGGTGGGACAAAGTGAACAAATTTAGAGGGTAGAGGTAAGTGACCTGTGGGGTACTCTGAAGAGATGGACGATGCCGACAAGGGTAGATGATAAGTAATGCTCCAACTAAGGGTGACATGGGTTGCGTGTGGCCAAAAGGAAGCAAGTCGCCAAAGGTGACGACAAAAAGAGAATGTAATGACTGGAAATAAAGGCATTTGTACAATAAATAATGAATAATTGGGGAGAAATGTATAGATACAGAAATGGGTGCCCCAGTGTGATAGGGGTGGCCCACATAGGGTATAATGTGCTTGGAAGACTGACGAAGTGTGGGGGCCCCATTGGTGAGTTTCTGTATGAGGTAGGTGAAATGGAGGTAGGTTCACAGATGGGCAAACTGATTGTGGATGAAATGAAGGGTTCATGATACTGTGGAGGTGCAGGTAAAAAATAGAACCGTAAAGATATAATCTGGGAGTCCGTGTGGGAAAGCTAGCAAAATGAGGAGAAGGAGTATGTGGTTGATTCGCGACATGATGAAAGACTATCGGGACTCCCATCCCTAAAGGGTACTGAAGAACAGCATGAGTGTCAAAAGTGCCAAAAGGTGCTATGAATGGGACAACTCATGTGGGTAAGAATGCTACTGGGTAACAGTACCGAAGATGCAAAATGGAGGTGTGGGTACTGCAAATCCGGGAATGGGGATCCTAGAGGTAAACATCAGAGGGTGTGACTGGAAATGAAAGTGCGATACAAGGGGAAAGACTACATGCTAGTGATGAGAATATACCTGAAGGGGTGATGCCAATGGATGATGAGCAAGTACCTACACACATGAAAACCAAATACCCAAAGTGAACAATATCTGAAGAGAATCAAAGATATGAGCATGTATTTGATAAATGTGACTATACGCGTGTGTACCTGACCATGATATGAAAAAAAGGCACCCCGGGGCTTAAGATGAAAAGAGACCCAGGGACTGCTGTGATGTAGGTGACGGGATGCTGATCCCGTGGCTGAAGACGGTTTGAAAAATGGACACCTTGGGCTCTCGGAATGGTGAGTGGAAGTTTGGAAAAAGGCCTATATATAGTTGTAGGGCTCACATTGCCACCTCATTTGTACCTGTTGCAATAGTGATTGGACAAGCAGTTTTCAGAGAAGATTTGGAGATTCGGGGGGGAGAAGGCAGCCAATTGAGGATTTGTGAGTATCAGGTTAGTGGTCTGATCATCCTGCATAGAAATAGGTTTTCAATTTTTGGGCAGGGTTTGTACGGAGGGCCGTACAGGGGTATTTAGGGGGTGTGGGCCCCACATGCATGGGCGATTCGGTGATAGGCGCGCATGCGTGCGTGCCTATACACCGAATATACATGCATGGGTGCGCGATAAGGAGAATTTAAGGCGCGAAGGGCGTGCCTGTGAGTTGAACAGGCGCGCACCAGTGCGCGCCTGTGGGTTTGACAGGCGCACATCTGTGCACATCTGTATGGTGAACAGGTGCGCATAGGGGCGCGCCTGTGAGGCAAATAGGTGCACACTGATGCACACCTGTGCAGTGCATAGGCGTGCATATATGCACGCCTGTGTAATGAACAGGAGCGCATGTGTGCGTGCCTGTGGGTAACAAAAACCGTGCCTTGGAGGCAAGGTCGAAGGGTAAAAAATGAGTCTTTTTGACGCTATGGATGGTTGCATGAGGTGATATAGGGCTCCGTGTTGTCTACAGGTGGACCGTGGTGATGATGCCAGTGTGGTGGCGAGAGCGAGACTAGGCCCAGCTGTGAGACGACGTGGCTATTGAGGGGCTTGGCGTGCGTGCGACTTTGGCAACCTATGGGTTGCTAAAGTTCTTTGAGTGTCTGTTGATACAGGAACATGAGTATCTGTTGTAGTTCCTGATCCAGATGTGGAGTTCAGAGCTACATTGCTTCCTCGTGCGAGGAGAGAAGATCCCCTTCACTGCGGTGGAGGATATTTATTTCTTGACTGGGCTCCCCTTTCGGGGAATGCCCCTATCGACGGAGCCGGTGTTGCCCGGGACTATGTTACTGGCCGATATTGGCCAAAGATATTGCTCAGGCCGGGACTTTATGTCTAGGACTGTGGTGAGTATAGGGGTGATAGATTCCCTGGTGCGTCGCTGTATGGCAACAATGATTGTGCGGATATATGGGTCGCTGGCGACCCAACAGATTAGTGGTGACCAGTTGTTGGTGCTGGAGAGAGTGTTGGCCGGTGAGCGGTTCACTTGGTGGCTGACGCTTCATGCTAGGATGGTGGCACAGTTGGACCACTGTCGGTCCACGAATGGAGGAGAGTTTTCTTTCGGGTCCATCCTAGTGGCCTGGTTTTTATAGAGGGTGTCGATGTTGCACCCGAGGGTTCTACTGGAGATGCCGGGGGTGCGAGAGCTGCGGTTGAGGTGGTGGTCGACAATTTTTCTTCGTCACGGTGGTGGCGAAGGAGGCCACTTCTTTTCGGCAGAGGCGGCACGGATATGGTGGTAGATGCCGCAGGTGATACTTCGGTACCCCTATGCTAGGGTGGACTTCCGGGGTGACCCGGACATGGTGCTACCTCTAGGGGAGGTGTTTGACCATCGAGGTATGTTTAGTATTTAGTGTGTATGTTTTTGGTGTATGTTTTTTTTTGAGATAGCAGTCCATATTTATATGATATAGATGCTAATACTATCTGTTGTTGTTGTTTTTTGCATGTGCAGATGTGGCACCTCACAGGCGCAAGGTGGAGATGCAGAGAGCGCCGACTCGTCGAGAGCTGGAGAGACTATCGCATGGAGAGAGACGTCGGTGAGAGGATGGCACGGGGCGAACAGCTGAGCCAGAGAGGGAAGCGAGGAGACGCCAGTTCGATGACCCTGGTGCAAGGCTGTCACACGCTCCCCCGGTGGTGGTCAGAGTGGATTTTGATGACATACGCCATCGGCTGGAGACGGTCTTACAGGATGTGCCTGAGGGCATGTGGACGCGCATCCAAGATGAGAGTTTCCTGGAGCAGTGTGTGGGGGTGCCACCATCATGGTGGGCCATAGTGCGACAAGCAGCAGTGCTTGCTGCTATGATGAGTGGATGCCTGTCACTGGGGCAGGAGGGTCCCGTGGGTGGACCACCACCGCCTGGGGCAGGTCGTGGTGGGCCACCACTGCCTGAGGGAGGAGAAGGTGGTGGGGCGATAGAGGCACCATGAGTGGTGCATGATGTATATCTTTGTTTTTGGTTGTATATAGGCTGGTGAGCCCATTTTTTGTACCGAGGTGTTGTATTGGCCTGCGGATACATGTATTTTTGTATGTAAACATTCGGATGGCCTGATGGGATTTTATATATACATGAGTATACATATTTTGAGATTCATTTGGTGTCTACATGTGTTTTTTGCTGATGATTTTGATTATGTTTGTTCTATATATATGCTGTGACAGGATTTGTGAGATGTTTATGTATGTGTAGCTTGATGTGATATATGCCAATCCAACACCATGTTAGCTATTTGATCTGTTATTTGATTCAGTTGTCTTGGAATATGTATAAATGTAATGGAATCAAAATGTCAAGATAACAGCCTAACCTGCAGGTATTTACGAAAGAGGCACGGATCGCGTACACGGTATACATTATTGAGCTGGAGAAATACTAGTTGAGAGTCGAGGAAAACGCTAAGGTGACAAATATTATGATGTTGGGCATCGGCCAGGAGGCCGATGATAACAATGTATTCATCTTGGTTATTGGTTGTTGGCCCCAAGCATATGCCGCTTGAATGTAGAATTTCATGTGAGGGGGTGTAGAGAGCCCAATCAGCCGAAGCGAGATTTTGTGTCCAACGGCTGGTGCCGTCGGCGTAACCGATGTGGTAGGCTGGTGGAGAAAGCATATGTCAAAAGAACAAGGGATATTTTAGACGTGAGGGCAGGAGAAAAAGATTAAAAACACTAAAAATAAGAAATAACTAAAGTAGAATGACTATGTTTAAGAGTAAAATTTTTTGAGGTACAACCCGTTGATGGGTTCTTTGAGAGAGAGGCCTTCGGGGGAGGCCAGGATGTATGTGCCTTTGGTGAGGAAATGTTGGATAATGTAAGGGCCATGCCAAAGTGATTCGAATTTTCCATGGCCAAAGGTATCATGAGCGATATCATAAGCGAGGACGAGGTTGCCTTCGCGGAATGATCGAAGGTTGACATGGCAATCAAAGGTAGCCTTGGATCATTTTTTAGCTGCCTTGTTGTTCTGTAAGGAAGTTCGACAATCTTCATCCGGAGAATCCAAGTTCAGCAAGTGCTGCTCCATTGGAACAGTGTCAGGTAATAGCTCAATTGTGGTGCATAGGGTGGGAATTTCGCACTCGATGGGAAGAGTTGCCTCAACCCCATGGACTAAATGGAACGGTGTGAAACTGGTAGCGGTCTTCACAGTCGTTCGATAAGCCCATAGCGCAGAAAATAACATATGATGCCAACTGGTTTTATGTTTATTAAATGTGCACTGTAACATGGTCTTGAGGACTTTGTTAACTGCCTCGACCTGTCCGTTTGACTGAGGGTAATATGGTGAGGCAAACTCGTGAGAGAAGCCTAACCGAGATGAGAGTTCGATGAAGATCTCATTCTCGAAGTGTTTCCCATGGTCGGAAACGAGTTGGAGGGGTACTCCAAAACGGGATATGACATGGTTAAAGAAAAAACGTGCTGTAGTGTCAATGGTGTTGTTAAAAGTGGGCATAGCTTCCGCCCATTTGGTGAAGTAATCAACGACAACAATGATGTACTTGTGACCATTGCTAGAGGGGGGATTACAAGTCATGAAGTCGATGCCCCATTTAAAAAAAGGGCTGGCAGTAATGATAGGGTGGAGAAGAGCAGGGGGAGCGCGAGATTTGTTGGCATAGAGCTGACATTGCTCACATCGTTTCACAGCATGAATGCAATCATGAAACAAGGTAGGCCAAAAGTAACCAGCTTGGATAATCTTTTCAGCAGTGGATATGCCCGAAAGATGGCCCCCACATGCATCACTATGCCAGTCATTTAAGACTCTGTTGGCCTCATCAATAGTCAGGCATCGATGAAGAATGGTGTCGACGCCCCGCCGGTATAGGATGTCTCCAATGAGGAGGTAGCGGGGGGCCTGATGACGGATACTGCGACGATCATCTCGTGAAAGGTGGTTACCCAAATTTTGAGTTCGGAGGTAGACGAGGAGGTCGCCATACCAAGGATCATCCGAAGTGATGTAAAAGAGATGTTCGTCGGGAAAGTCAGTGTTGATGGGGGTACTGGTGGTGTCAGAGGGGAGGGTCGTGACAAGTTCGGCGAGAATGAGGGCCTTCTTACTCTTAGGTGTTGAGAACTTGAGGTCGTACTCCTGAAGGATAATGATCCATCGAGTGAATTTGCCATTAACTTGCCGACGGCTGNGAAGTGATGTAAAAGAGATGTTCGTCGGGAAAGTCAGTGTTGATGGGGGTACTGGTGGTGTCAGAGGGGAGGGTCGTGACAAGTTCGGCGAGAATGAGGGCCTTCTTACTCTTAGGTGTTGAGAACTTGAGGTCGTACTCCTGAAGGATAATGATCCATCGAGTGAATTTTCCATTAACTTGCCGACGGCTGAGAAAGTACTGCATAGGGTTGGAATCTGCGACGACCTTTGTGGTGCGAAGCAGAATGTAATGGCGCAGTTTCTGGACTGCAAGAGCAAGTTTCTCTTCGTGTTTATACTTCAAGGGTGGCCTTGAGAGGTTCTTACTAACGTAATAAATGACATGTTCATGATTGTCATCTCTGAGCTGGACGAGGACACCGGCTATTGATACAGCTGATGCTGATACGTAGAGGATGTAGTCGTGATTATAGTCAGGTGCACTAATTAAAGGGGCATTTGAAAGCGTTTCTTTAAGATCGTCAAATGACTGTTGGGCATGGTCGTCCCAGTGAAAAGGGATGTCATGACGTAGTAAGCAAAGGAAGCCATGTGCACGTATGGCGTAATCCGGGACAAAGCATCTAAGAAAGTTAGCTTTGCCCTAAAGACTCTGAAGTTGCCGGGGAATTTCGGTGATGGCTTGGACTTTTAGGGGGTCCACGGTAATACCGCTTTGGGAAACAATAAAACCGAGGAGGCACCCAGCGGTGACACAAAACACGCACTTGAGAGGATTCAAGTGGATGTTGTACTGACGACACCGTTGAAAGATGATTCGTAAATCATCGAGATGCTGGGTGTGTTTCTTGGATCGAGCTGTGAGGTCGTCCAAGTAGGTGAGGATGATTTTAGCTAGATCGTGAAAGATGCATGTCATCGCCCGTTGGAAGGTTGTGCCGGCATTATTTAAGCTGAAAGGCATGACACGATATGCAAAAGTACCCCACGGGGTAGTGAATGTAGTTTTATATTGATCGGCTGGGTGGATTTGAATTTGGTTATAGCCAGAGAATCCATCCATGAAGGAGAGAGCCTCGTGGCCAGTGCAGTCATTGATAATTTGATCGATGAAAGGTGTTGGAAAGTTGTCTTTTGGACATGAGTTATTGAGATCGCGAAAGTCTGTGCAAACATGGATAGTGCCCTGTTTTTTGTCAACGGGTACAGGGTTGGAAACCCATGAGGTATAAGTGATGGGGTAAATAAACCCAGCAGTGTGTAATTTGTCAATTTCATCTCTGATAGCCGTGGCTTTGGATGGGTGTAGCGGTCGCTGTTTCTGGCGAACTAGTGTGATGTCGGTCCAGGTGTCGATGCGATGGTCAACAATAGAGGGATTGAGGCCAGGCATTATTGTGTATGACTAGGCAAAAATATCCCTATATTCCTAAAAGAGGGCTTTATATGCGGTGATTTCCTGAGGAGTGCAAGCAGCTCCAATGGTGATTTCTTCAACGATGCCATGTTTAATGGAAATGTTGATTTTGATGGTGGGGGAAATGTTGGCCATGTTTCCTTCTTCAAACGCATCAGGGGCAGGAATGGGATTGTTGAACCAATCGATAGGCCCAGATGGGATAAAATCTTTGGTTTTGACCGCGTGAATGGGGTTTTGGTTAGGAGGTATGAGAGATTCCTATGGAGAGAAGAGTGCATGGTGATGTAGTGCATCCCAGGGAGATTCTGGCGGTTTAACTCTTCAAGTATTTCCTCGTCGTATTGGAAATGCCGGGAATACAAGGGGTCATGAGGAGTGATCTCAGTGATAGTGTGGTTGCCCCCTGATGAAGAAGCAGGGAGAACATGGTTAGGAGATGGTGTGGGTTCACTCGAAATAAACCATATATTGAAGTACTGAGGGGTACCCATGGTGGTTGGGTGGAGAGTGTCCGTAGGGGAATGAGCAGGAGAGTTGGGGGGGTTGCAGGGTAAATCCTCAGAGACGCCATCTAAGAACCATGGAGGCATTGGGAGCGCCTCAGGCTCGGGAGAAATGACACGAAGATCCTCTAATGATGAGGTAATGTCAATTATCGCCTCTGCGGGTCGGTGAAGCAGGGCCAATTGACGTTGCCTGTATTCAAGGATCACAGGACACTGGTAGGTAAAATGAGCCAATGAATTGCAGAGAGAGCAAGGGCGTCTCATTCGTTCATTGACTGAAGTGGTGACATAACGAATGTCAGTGATATTTGTTGAAGAGGACGTAGCAGGACGTGGGTTGTTCTGGAAGTTCTGGCATACAACAGCTAATGTCTGCCGAAAGCATGGCAGTGTTGGGCAATGATGGGTTTAATGGCCATACTCCAAACAGATAGCACAAGCATATTTGGTCCTCAACCCTTTACTACTGGAAGGGTGGGTTGTAGTGGTGGGTGTTGTGGGAGTTTGATTGAGGGGGATCAAATTCCTTAATTCAGGTAGTGATGGACAGTTGTTGGTTTGGTGACTCTCTTTCTCACATAGTGCACAAGGTGGCGGGATGCGTGGAGGAAGTGGAGTGGTGGGCTCTTTCTTCTTTCTCCTGCCCCCAGCTGTAGCCGGGAGGTTAGTGAGTGGGGGGGTGGTGGGGTAAAGGACGGGAATCGTCATGGGGAGGCCTTCTTGTGGGGGAAGGGATGGTCAAGGGACCATCTCAGGTGGGTGTAAATACCACACTGGGATTGCTAACACCATATTGGGTAGTGTGAGCGTTTCGGTTACCTGAAAAGCTTCTATACCTGGTGGAGGGTAAGAGAAAGAAATTTGGGTGAGGGGTTGAGGAACTGTCTCCCAAACGGGACTATGCCCTTGAGCGGATGTGGATTGGTGGACTGTTGGGGTCGATGAGTGCACAGGAGGCTCCGGCTGGAGTGGTTCTGCGACTATGGGGACGTCAGAAATGACTGAAGCCTCTTGAGGAGGAAGAGCATCCTCTGTGTGAGTTCCGTTAGATGAGATGAAACATACTTGATTAGAAGGATGAAGGAGTGGTGGTGCTCCATGGTATGTCCCTAACAAGGATGGATCTTTAAAAATCCCAGGACCCATCTCGACGAGTGGATATGCATCTTGGTTGGTGTGGATGAGAGTAAGAATGTTATCGAGGTTGGAAGATAGGTTAGGCTCATAATGTGAGACTTGGTTGATGGTCACGATCTTCCCATTGTGGGGGAACATCATGGTTCGAAAGACGAAAGATTCCACTGCCTTCATAGCGTACATGTAGCTATGACTGAACATGATATTATAATCGAGTGGGGCGTCGATAACTTTGATGTCAATGAGACTAGTCTTGCCCCTGAGTTCAACGGGGACATTTTGAAAGAGCCCTTCAAGAGAGGATGGTCGTCCGTCATAAGCTCGTAATGTGATGGCAGAGGGTATGAGCTATGGGGAACCAAGTTTCTGCCATACTATTTTGGACATAATGCATGTAGATGCACCTTCATCGATGNGTACATGTAGCTATGACTGAACATGATATTATAATCGAGTGGGGCGTCGATAACTTTGATGTCAATGAGACTAGTCTTGCCCCTGAGTTCAACGGGCACATTTTGAAAGAGCCCTTCAAGAGAGGATGGTCGTCCGTCATAAGCTCGTAATGTGATGGCAGAGGGTATGAGCTATGGGGAACCAAGTTTCTGCCATACTATTTTGGACATAATGCATGTAGATGCACCTTCATCGATGATACATCGATGAACTGTGATGTTCCAAATTTTTACTGGTATTTGAAAAGCGATCAAGGTGGGAAGATGAGGTTCTCCGCTGTCAAGATCAAAGGTGATGAGCCTAGTATCGGCAGGGTCGACTGCCCCCAAGGCGGAAAGTAGTGATTTCCACTGCATAGGACAAGTCTGGAGGACTTCCAAGACTGGCATGGCAGCCGGGGATTACGCTAAGTCGTCTACCAAGCTATAGTTATGAGCTTCCCTAGCCTAGGGGTTGTGGACATTCCTGCGCAAGGGGATGCGAGGGATGCATAGTGGTGGTTCGGCGGAAGGGTGAGGTATCACCAACGGGGGTCCCGTCGATGTAGGGTTTTTCTCTGGGGTGAGGGGAGGAAACTCAGTGGGTGCATGATACTGACGATTACACGTTTGCAGAAGGATTTCTTCCTCACTGGTGAGGATAATTGTACGCTCTGCTGGATTGTTGGGGTTGTGGTATTGTCCTACCTGAGGTGGGGGATACTGTGTGTCCTGTTGGGTGTTTATCACACCTTAATGTGGAATAGGATTTTGCAGCACGACGGGAGGGGGTTGTTGCACATATTGTTGTGGTGCCTGCTGAGGGGTAGGTTGCGCAGGAGAATGGGGAGGACTACCCGAGTCTTTCAACCATTTGAAAACAGTGATCTGGGGGAAATGGTGAGTGTAATGACTGAACTCACCACAAAGGGCACAAGTAAAGATGGTTTTAACATTATTTCTCCCTTGGAGTTTGTTATTATTTCCCCCTTGGGGGTTTTGGTTCCCTTGGTTCTGGTTGCCCCCAGTTGGTTGGTGTTGTGGGGGTTGATTCCCGCCTTGACCTGGTTGTTGTTATTCCTATTCCATCCTTTCTTCTTGGCATTGTTCAATGGATGAGTTGGATTGGTTGTACTCAACTGTTCAAAACTTTGGTATTGTTGAGTAGCAGAAGGTTGAAAAAAATTTACCCCCGCATGTGGATGTGGGGGAGCCATGGGTTGTGGAGGACCAGGAAACAGGAAGTATGGATTTTGTGGTGGTACCGATCCATAAGGTACATATGAAGGCATAGTTCTTTCACTAGTACTATAAGCTAATGTTGAGGGAGTACCACTGTTTGTGGGAATAGGTGGATGTATGGGAGGTGCCAATGGTGGTCCACTGATGGGTGGAGGTATAGCAACAGGGTATGGATATTGATAAGGAGGTGGGGGGTAATAAGGAGTGCCCCCATATGCTGGCGGGTATTGAGGTGTTCCATACATCGGTGGTGGTTGGGGTTGTGGACCATGGTGTGTGGTGGCACCTATTAGTCCGTCTGCTAAGTGAGACATCCCAGGTTTGTCTTGGCCAAATGGCACAGGTTTTGGAAGATCAGGAAGTACCGTGTATAAGTACCCTGACTGTGTGTAGATGAGGTCATATTGTTGGGCCTTGCTAATGGCTTCCTCTTCCGATTGAGGGAAGGTGGAAGCTACATCCTTACCAAGGAGAGAGACAAGTGATCTAAGAAACCAGTCGAGACATTGTTGCTTGGTGGTTTCCGCTTTGCACAAACTACGTCACCTACGCCACTCGTGAATGTGGTCAGCGATGTGTGTGATTGAGGTTTGTTTGAAGTTAGACAGTAGTTCTAGACCATTGTCGTGGTGGATGGGTAATTGGAGGAAGGTCAAGAATGCTTTGGCCAATGACTCAAAGGTTGCATGGGACCCTGATTTTTCTTCGACATACCATTTAGCCGATGGGCCAGTGAGTGTGCGTTGAAATAATCGCAGTCTGATGGAATCATCCATAATGCTATTGGAAGAGCACCATAGATGAAAGGTCATGACATGGTTGGCAGGGTCGTCCCCTACCTTCCCTTCAAACTTTGGTATGTCGAAAGGTAGTTTTGTTGGCATTGCAGGCCATGTGGGATCATGCAATATAGGATCATTGGTGAGTTTGGTGAGATCTGGTATGTTGAGAGAGGCCAAATATGGCATCTACAGTGGGGGGGGAGGATTAGCTCCAGCCATAGTGTGTTGTGAACCTGACCCTTGATGGGGGCTAGGTGGGTTGGTGCTCCCTCCTTGAGAGGAAGTGGGTCCTCCGCTTCCGTGTAAAGGAGAGCGGGTGAACGGATGACCTCGGGAAGTTGACCCAAGTAATGTAGAACCTAGCAAAGATGATCCTAAGATAGTAGCACTCACAAGAGTGTGTGAAGGAGGTGCCGATGAGCAGGCACGACCAGATACTCCCCCTAAGATAGAAGGTAGGTTGAGCAAGCGTCATGAATGACAGGGGTTCTGTGGTTCCCCTATGATGTCAGACTAGAAATGTGAATGTGTGCAAAAAGTGGTGAGAGAAATATAGAAACCAGAGTCTTTGCATTGAATGTTTACACAATATATATATCCAAATCAAACTGTAATCAGATGTGCATCATACATAAAATGAGAAAGAATCATATATGTGGGTAAGTAGGTTTTGTCCGCGTGGGGGAATCAAAAGAAGGCAAGTGCTTATGTCCTAGAAGACATAACGTCCTTCCTCTCAAATAACACTGGAACTTCCAATAGAACTCAACAGTGGGGTCTGAATTCACCGGAAGAGAAACTAGTGAAGGATGAAATAATTGGTTATAATGAGGGGTAAAGGGGGCATATCCCGAAAGAGCTGGCGATATTTCCCAATAGCCACACAAAATCCAATCAAGGTGTAATTGCAGCCCACAATTTCCACCTGGGTAGATGTCCTAAAGTTGGTCACTAGGTACCTCGGTCAAAGTGTGGCATTTAGATTTTCAGCCTAAGAAATGGGTCATGGGCTGGATCCCGTCCAAGAGGTGGGTGCCTCAAGGGGGGACGCACAGAACAACCGAACCTCAGCCTTCAACCCTTCATGGGTATCTCCCTGCCTTATGGTGATTGGAACACTTGACTTGGAGGATTTTCAGTTCCCTATTTGACAACCTCTA
>JASDQU011402973.1:61693-89980 GCA_032191745.1 Picea mariana | reverse complement strand
CAGTGCGAAAATAAGGGGAGGGGGATTGTAGAGTCCCCAAGGCTGAGCCCCATTACAGATCATGTTATATGCAAAGAATTGTAAATATGTTCTATAGGCTGGTGAGCCAAGTTTTGTATAATATGTAGGCTTATGAGTTTTGTTAGGTCAGGGAGCCTAAGTGTTGAAGGCCAGGAGCCTGTTGATATACTTGTATGTATGCAGGTCAATTAATAAAATATAAGTACCACCAGTACAGACTGACCACGATGAATGAGTGATGGGGGACTGAGCGTCCACAGAATGGGAAAGGGATCAAGGGTTGGAAGGTGGGAAAGGGGCTGATTAAGGAGCTTAGGAGCTAAGACTAGGGTGCTTAGGCCTAGAATAATATTTTATTATTATTATTCCTAAAAATCCATGTGCACATTATTTTATCCTAAGTCCTTTTGAAGGATCCGTGATTCCCCAAGTGGTGGGAGGAAGGCGTATGGATGGAACGCATGCAGTTCCCAGGGTGAAAAGTGTCAACCCTGGTGCATGCAAATATAAACATTGCACTGAACCGTGGGGAGGGACGCTCCTCGATTCTGAACCGAATCTCTGTGTGTGGAACCAGTATGACCTCTGCGGGATATCCTGATTCATCTCGGAAACCGTTAGGTGTGTATACCCTGTCCAGAGCTATGAGTCTATGTCTGTTCTAGGAAACCCGGAAACACATTCATGTACCCAAAATCTCTGTGCTAGACTCGAGTGGAATCATTCTATGATTGTATGGGAAAACTGAGCTAGCCTGTGCATGAAGCCTGCTCCGAAATCATCACCGTGAGATCATCCTGTGATTGCCGAGCCAGTTGTTGGAAGCATTTGTCTATGTTTCCTGTGGATTGTTGTGACTACGCAGTACTAGACTGCGTGAGTCTTGTTGGCCTGTGAGCGACCCCTCCAGGTGAGGGAGTGCGCAGAGGGAGAAGAGGACTCCTGGAAGGAACCCTGTAGCTGCCATAGAGCCCAGAGAATTCTGGTCCGGCCTGTTCCTGTAAACCAAAGTAAGGGAGACTGGCAGCTGAAGGACTGTCTAGGAGATAGAGAAGGTGCACTCTCCTGGGGTGGAACAGGCATGTGGGGAATGAGGGTCTGTGGGCAATGAGCGTGGGAGATTCCTGGGAGAGCTTCTTCCCGGTGAATGTGTATGTGCTATCTTCCCTGTAACCTCAGCCTAGCCTAGGATTCCTTGCCTTGGGGTGGAGCTCTGTCCCAGCTAGGGGGTGATCTACTGTTGAGATGATGAACAGTGTGGTCTAAGGCTGGGAGGTTCTTGGAAGGCCTACACTTGGTTGGTGATTTCTCCAGCTGATAAAAGATAAGTATTCTGAATTATGTTTTAACACGTTTGGCATGAATGTGTTGTTCATGTATCATCTTTTTCCGCTGTGTAAAAGAGTTATTGTTGAATGCTATGGAATGTTTAATTATAACAGTAACCATATATGTTGTACTCTGTATTTTAAATGTGTTTAATTCTGTTAAATGCATGTTCTCATAAGGTCATTACAAATTATGTAATCATTCATGTATAGAATCGTAAAGTGAGAGGTTGGGAAAACCTGGGTAGTAAAAGGGTACACTACAAACTTCCTATAGAAACTCGCTAATATATGGAAGCTTCTTACCTCAAACATGCTCCTCGGTGACGACCATTCTTTGATTGCTTTCACCTTCTCTGGATCCATCTTCAGTTTGTTTGAAGAGATCACAAAACCCAAGTAAAGGAGTTTTATCTTCATAAAAGAAGATCTCTTCAAGTTTATCAACAAATTCTCCTATTGTAGTCTACTCATCACTAATGTCAAGTGCCTCAAATGATCCTCTTTAGTATTGCTAAATATCAATATATAATCTAGATACACAACCATGAACTTGCCAATGAAATCTTTTAGTATTTCACTCATCAACCTCATAAAAGTACTCGGGGCATTGGTTTATCCAAATGGAATAAAAATCCACTGATACAAACATTCATTTGTCTTAAAGGTTTTCTTCCACTCATTACCTTCCCTCAGTCTGATTTGTTGATATCCACTTTTCAAATCTATCTTAGAAAATAAATTTTCTCCAGTTAAACATTCCATCAAATTGTCTATTCTTGGCAAAGGAAATCTATACCTGATAGTGATCTTATTGATGGCTCTTGAGTCTGTACACATTCTCCACCCTCCATCTTTCTTTGGACTCAACACAGTTGGCACTATGCATGGACTTAAGCTCTCTCCGACCAAACCCTTGTCTAACAATTCCTAGACTTGTTTCTTTACCTCCTCATTCTCTCGAGATGTCAGTCTGTAAGCTTCTTTGTTTGGCAGACTTGCTCCTGGTATCAAGTGAATATGATGGCTGATAATTCTTATGGGTGGCAATGAGTTTGGTAGCTCATCCACCACTATGTCAGCAAAATTATCCAATAATTCCTAAACTTCTTCAGAGAAATCATCCATTGAAGTACTTGTAAGGATAACTCTGGGTTTCCTCACCACAACAAACTGCATCTCCTATTATTTTTTGACTTCATTCAGAAGTTCCTTCCCACTCATGAGGAGTATTCTTGTGCTGGCTTCCTCTTTCACTTTTTTCTCCTCTATTGGCAGCAACATGTGTGTTCTACCATTCTTCTCCAAGGTTTATGTATTCTTCCTCCCATCATGATTGAAATTCCTTTCAAACTACCATGGCCTTCCGAACAAAATATGGCATACATCCATGGGAATTACATCACACACAATTTCATCTCTATATCCTCCTATCTTAAATTCAAACAAGCATTGTTTAGTAACCATTACCTGGTGTCCTTTTTGCAACCATGAGACTTTATATGGCTCTAGGTGTGCAGTTGTCTTTAGCTCCAATTTCTCCACCATCTCTGTGGATACTAAGTTATCAGTGCTCCCACTGTCAATTATAACCTTGCATACTTTGTCTTTAGTTTCACAAGATGTCCTAAATAGATTGTTCCTCTGTACTGCCTTTTTAACTTATGCCTTTGGTTTTAATAGAACCTTTCTCATCATTAGGGATGTTCTATCCTCTGCTCCCTCTACTTCAAAATTCTCTCTTTGTTCTTATGAAATGTGAACTTCTCCTCATTATTTATTTTTCTCGAGGCATTCCCAAGACATGTGCCATGTCTTTTGATAGGCATAACATCTTATTCCTCCTCTTCCTCTTCCTCTAGAAGAGTTTCTTCCACCACCCTGTCTTCCTCGGGAACTTCCTCCTCTTTCCAAGTGAGTGTGTGGAGTTCCAACGTTGTCTTTGGAATTATACACCTTGTCATGGGAAAATCCCTTGCCTTTGTTCGGGGATGATATTTTACCTCTACCTTGTTGGATTTGTTTTCTAGCCAAATTCTCTTCTTCCTTCAGCGCAAACTGGTAAGCATCGTCCACTGTCCTTACCAACATCATGCTGAGCTCATCCTACATTTCATACCTCAGGTCATTCATATACCTGGAAACTTTTTCTTTGTCCCTCTCTGTTTTTCCAACTCTGATGTTAAGCTTGTAGAACTCCTCTGTGTATTCTTTGACAGTCATACCCTTCTGTCTCAGGTTCTGTAGCTTCCTGTATAGATTGATCTGATAATCTTTGGGCATGAATTTAGCCTTTATGTTGGCTACCATTCTGTCCCAATTATTTATCTTCTGTTTTTCTCTACTTATCCTCTTAGCCTGCAGTTCATCCCACCATAGTGTTGCATGTCCTTTAAACCTGGTGACAACATGTCTCACCCTTTTCTCCCCATCAACATATTCATAATAGAAATATTTGTCCATGGACCTTATCCAATCCAGCAACTCTTCAACATCCAAATTTCCTTCATACATTGAGACCTTTGTCTTGGCTCTAGCTCCCAATCTAAAAAATGCTCTTAGCAAGTGTTCTTCGACAATGTGTTCCCCTACATCTTCTTTGGCTTCTACATCTTCGCTCTCTACATCATTGGCATCTCCATCATCATGTGCTCTTCTCTGTGTTGCTTCCATTACTTCCAACCTTGCACAAATTTCTCGCATCTCTATTTCTACAATGCAATTGGCTAAAGATGGCTACCCTCGTCTCCTTGGCGGCATTGTGGTGACTGTCTCTTACACATAGAGTACAACTTCGATTTCTTTTTCTCCTTTGCCTGAAATCTACAGACGAAAATCATGTTTGATATCACTTGATGCAGACCCCCCTTCTCTCCTAAGGACTTCACAACCTCCCGGTCTAGGATCAATCAAGAAACTGAGTCTGATTGACTCTTTGGCCCTTAATAACCTCAAATCCACTTAACATGCCCTCTTTCCCTTAAATTACAGGTTATATGGAACCCGTGGCTTTCTCCTTAATGCCTTTAAGCTTCAATTGTTTAGATGCTAACTCTCCTGGTTAAAACTCTCCCTTTATGTGACTATGGTTGTGACCATTCGCCTAATTGAAAGGTGTGTCACAACTTTGTTTATCAGGCCTTTGCATGTGAGTCACTCTAACTCTCTTGAATTTTGAAATCCCCTATATTCCCCTCCACTGATGTGACCCTTCACTATGAACATGGGCCAATCTTTTGAGCACTTCATGATTTCACATCTCGTGAGTTTACACTTCATGATTCATCACCCTAGATGCTCAACAGTCTAGGTCTCTTCTCGAACTAATGGATCAAATCCAATATTTGTGGTTTCAGGTTTTGCGAGTTCCTAGAACTCTTACCTTTGATATCCCAAGTTACGAAGTCCCGAAAAAACCAGATCTACAATTCAAATCCCTCCTTCGATCAAAGACTATGAGCTTTTAAGGATTTTGTGATTCGCAACTTTGGAGTCTCCTTGCCTCCATTCTTGTGCTAGCTGAAATTGTGATGGCGCTAGATCAACGGTCTAGATCTCCCCTTTGATAAACAACTCATATCATGATGTGATTTCACATTTTTCAAGTTATTGAGACTCAACCTTTGACTCCTTCGAGTCACAATCCAACGAAATGATGATATCATAATGTCTCAATGATTTCAGAATGATCAACGAATATGATCTATTTGCGAGTTCACACTTCGCATATCCTCACAACTCTTCTCTTTGACCTTTCCACTCCGCGAGTCAATGAAATGATGATCTCTCACCACATGTCCTATCATGATGGATGGTTCTGATGATTTCAGAATTCCGTAACCTTGTTCCTCTTGTGTACGTTCAAAGATTTAATGTTAGTGCCCTTTACCTTGATCAAACGACTAGGATATACTTTGTGCTCATATCGAATGGTTGAGATATTTACTCCTCTGTACTTTCTCCTCATTGTTTGGATGTTGATCGGATGGTCTTGATCTTCCCTATGAGATAAAGATTTCGTCAGAGTTAGAAGATTTTCGAAAGGATTTAAAGGCTTTAACCTTTATCCTTCCCATGAGTCCATTTCTTGGATCTTGTTCATGCTTCTTGGAAAGTGATACTCCTCCTGAGTTTGATCTCTCCAAAGATTTCTATCTCCCAAGCAATTCTTGCTTTTCTGGGAAATTCATCAAACTCAGATCCAAAGATTCTTGAAAATAATCTTTTCTCTCCTTCTTGGCATTCTTCCGCTCTCATCCTTCAACTTATTTATGGAGTCACTTCGACTCTTCAGTGAATTCTAGGTCTATGAACTCTTTGCAACAAATATTTACACAAGATTCGAGTTCTTGTGAGGACTGTGCACTCCTTGCGGAATTCTCTTTACACTTATTGCAAAGAAAGTCTTACGCTATTTCTCCTAAGATTTACGAGTCGAAACAGACCCTGTCAATGCACTCCTTGTGGACTGTTTGTGCACCTTGCACCAGATCATAAAGAAAAATGATTTAAATTCTTATGCAAGCATTTCAAATCTACATACTGCTGGCATTATTTCAGGCAAATGTGCTTGTCATTGATGGCAAGATCAGAGTATGCAGCGATGGAAAAACAGGGACAACGTAAGCTCATAAGAGATAGTGCAGAGGTGCACGAAGAGTGCAAGAGTGTGCTTGTTTATTTGATGGAAAATAGGTAGGCATGGAAAGATCAGAAGCATAAACTCCATTTCGGAGTTTCATATACCGAGCATTGGAGGATTCAAGGAAGAAACTCATGACAAGAATGTCGAAACAACGAAATGTGAAATGTCGGATTACGATTATCTGACTCCATTTTGGAGTTTTAGATACTGGGAGATTGAGAAGTCAAGAGTTGAGACTCTTCAACACAAGAGTCCCGGAGTTGCGAAATCTGGAATCCCAAAATCCTGAAAGAGGCACATCAACTATAGTTTTACAGACTGAGAAATAACTCCATTTCGGAGTCCCAGATACTAGAAGTTGAAGTGTCAAAACACTTCACCACAGGAGTCCCAGTATCGCAAAATGCAAAACGCCAAAATCCTGAAAGCAGAAGATAGCTCCAGATATCGGGAGTTGAAGTGTCAAAACACTTCACCACAGAAGTCTCGGAATCGCGAAATGTGAAACCCAAAGATCCCGAAATTAGTAGACAGTTTTGAATACCAGGATTTGAAGTGTCAAAACACTTCACCACAGGAGTCCCAGAATCGTGAAATGCGAAACCCAAAAATCCCAAAAGCAGGAGATAGTTTCGGATACTGGGATTTCAGATACTGAGAGATGGAGTCAAGTGTCGAAAATCCTCATCATGCGAGTCCCAAAGTTGCGAAGTGTGAAAAGCCAAAAAGATGATCTGACTTCATTTCAGAGTTTTGCAGACTGGGACTTGGAAGTGTTGAGAACATTCACACTAGAATGTTGAAATCACGATATGAAAAATCACGAGGAGAATGTGGCAGACCATGTCAGAAAGGAAAGGTGGAAGACTACGATGCATGGCATGGTCAAACAACAACAAGTGTCGAGCTGATTAGGCATTTCAGGCCACTAAAAATCACAATTTCGAGTGACACATGACAGCCGCTCTGGTCATGACACATCATTGAGTGATGCAAGATAGACATCACTTCGAGATTCCTTGCTTCGGGAGTTTTAACTTCATCACTCCCCCAAAGTCCCAAAGGATGAAGTTTTGGGGTAGAGGATAGCCTTCTAATCACCACGTATCGTGGACCATTGATCTGGAGATCAAAGAGATGTAGAGAAGAGCTCGGATCAACAAGCTTCATTTCGGAGTTTCGAGGATCACGACATGGAGCATCAAGATATCTCATCACAAGAATTACGAAATCATGAAATCCCGAAAGGCAAAATTGCGACATGGACTGAGTGCCTCACAACAGGATTTCACGACATGTGAAATCGCGAAAGGCCGAAATGTGAAATGAAAAAATGATAGGAGCTAATATAGACAAGCTCCATTTTAGAGTTTTGGGGAATGGGACATGGAGTGTAACAAAATTTTCACCATAGTGATCCCGAAATGCTGAAGTGTAGAATGGAAAAATGAACTCCAGAGTCTATGAAGTCAATCCAATGGTGCAGATGAATTTGAATAAGATCAGAGGCCTACTATTGCACTCCAGAGTGTAACTATTAGAAACAACTGATGGTTTCTGCCAGAGGATGAGCTCATCTATGACAGAGAAGACAAAGAGTCTTAACCTCCAGAGAAGCTGAAGAGTTACCATGATGATCAAGAAGAGCACTCAAAAGGAGCAGGAGATGCAGAACAAAGAGACAACGTGGCGCACAGGGGTGAGGTGGTGGTATTGCGAAAGTGGCAGTGAAGACCCCAATGTGGTGGACATTGGCAGTGTGCAGAGCATGTAGGAGAAAGAAGCAGAGGGGATGCAGAAGGAGCACAAATATTATAAGGATGCAAAAGAAAGAAGAGAGGGTGGTTGCTGATATAGTGAATAGACAAGTGAAGAAGGTGTGAGAACACAACAGAAGAAATTCACAATAGATTAATGGTGCCTTAAATGGACATGGCACACAGTGCATAGATTGAGAAGGTCATAAAGCGTAGAGGAGTTTGCTAAAGACACTAATGCAGACAGAGCAACATAGTGTAGCAGAACAATGATGAGACTAGTAANCTAGGGAGGATGGTTGTCCTCAGTGGTTCAAGTGATTTCTTGAACATAGGAGTTGTAGCTTCCATCTGGTTCCATCCAGAGAAACCAGGGTGGAAGGGTGTTGCAAGGGAGAACTGTTGTTCTCTGTTTTACAGGTTGGTGCCTGTATGATCAGAGGTTGGTGCTTCCATCCAACTGGTGCTGGAACACTTGGGGAGTTGGTGCTTCCTTCTATTTTGTGCTAGAAAAACCCAGGGAGTTGGTGCTTCCTTTTAGTTGGTGCTAGAGAAACCAGAGAGTTGATGCTCTTAGCAAGTAGCAGCTGGAAAAATAGAGGTTGCAACCTCATTATGAGTTGGTGCTCATATGTATATGTATGATAATGTAAAGAATGTAAATATTATTTATCATATAAAGAAGAAGAGGTTTTTACCCTTTATGGGTTTCCTTGAGAAATATCTATCTCTGTGTTTCTCACATGCATGACTGATGTTGAATGTGCTACTACTTATTTCCCTGCATTATTGTGATTGTCATTGAGTTATTTGTAAAGAGTTTAAAATAATCATAGTTGTTTAAGCATGGTAGCAACTAATTCACCCCCCCCCCCCTCAGTTGTCCAACAATTGGTATCAGAGAGGGCCACTTTTTCTAAGGGTAGTTCCTAGAGCTTAAACATGCCAAGACATGAAGGAAATTCAACCAATAATGCCCCTCTTTTCAATGGAACAAACTTTTCCTTCTGGAAAGTGAGAATGAGAACCTACATAATGGCTTTAGGAGCAGATGTTTGGGATGTGGTAGATACTGGTTATGTAAAGCTAGTTGTACTAGCTAATAAGGATGACAAGCTAAAATTTATATTCAATGCTAAGGCTATGAATGCTATCTTGTGTGGGCTTGCAGAAGAAGAATTCGTAAAATTTATGCACCTAGGAACTGCCAAAGAAATGTGGGACAAACTCATTAGCAGTTATGAAGGTAATGAGAAGGTAAAGGATGCCAAGCTTCAAACCTACAAAATACAGTTTGAACAGCTGAAGATGAAGAAAGATGAAACTGTTGGAAAATACTTTCTGAGAGTAGAAGAAATGGTAAATGCAATGAAAGCACTTGGTGAAACAATTGAGGAACCTTGTTTAGTTTAGAAAATATTGAGATCTCTCCCAGATAGGTTCAACCGGAAGGTCTCTGCTATAGAAGAACTTAATAATCTAAAAACCTTGGAGTTTGATCAACTTCTAGGAACATTGACTGCAAATGAAATGAGAATAGTTAAAGATAAACCCACCTCTAGAGAAGCATCATTTAAAGAATACAAGAATGAGGATTATGAGCCCGATGAAATTGAAGCAAAATTTATGAAGATACTGAAGAAGGGATCAGGGAAATACAAAGGTAAACTTCCTTTCAAATGTTTCAATTGTGGTAGGATAGGTCATTTTGCAAATAAATGTCCCCACAAAGGAAAGGATCAGACATGTGATGATGAGGAGAATTAAAACACATAAATTTCTTTAAAGAGAATAACTTTAAGAAGAAAAGTCTTTGCGTAAACAATGATGATGATCCCTCTGATGATGAAGACAATGAATCCTCTATTGAAGATAAACTAAATGACTTCATACTTATGGCCAAAGAGGATTATGATAATAACATCACAAGAAGTGATGCTAATGAAGAAAAAGTTGTGGTTGACATGGAAGGAGAATTGATCAGTGCACTGGAAGAGATTGACAGACTAAGAATTAAGAACAGAAAGCAAAGACAATTGCTGATACAGTTCGAGAGAGACAGTAAAGAATCTGACGAAGACCTTGTCCTACTAAAAGTGGAATTAGAAGAGGCAAATAAAATTGAAGACATTATGAAATGATAGTTATCAGAAAAGAAGGCAAGATGTGAAGCCTTAGAACAAGAAGTAGTAAAAACTAGGAAAGAGATGGAGAGGTTTTAAGCCTTGTATAATCAGAATTTGTCAAGTATCAAAGCTTCAGAAGGATTAGCCACTATTCTGAATCAACAAAGGAATCCAAATTTGAAAACTGGTTTGGGTTATGAAGAGGGATCAAGTAGTGGTAAGCCAAGAAATGAAGAACCCATCAAGTTTGTCAAATCTACAACCAATGACAACAACAAACCTGCAGAGACAAAGGAAGACAATCAACCGCTCAGGATGAGTAAAGAAAATGGTGGCATGATTGAATTTGTAGAACAAAGAAATAATGCGCTCCCTATTGAAAGACATCATTAGCATGGAAGAAATCGATTTTCTCAAAGAAGACAACCATCTTTCAGGTACAAAGAACTTTTCTATGGCTATTGTTTCTATTGTTCTAACTTTGGTCACAAAACTGTAAATTGTTCCTTAAGATTTAGACATGAGCAATTAAGATTTCAAAGGAATAAATACTTGCCACAACAAAGAATGATACAGCCAAGTAACAAACCTTCACAGATTACAAATTGCCAAATGAAGTCTAGGGACATGCAACTAAGGAGGTCAAGAAATAATCAATAGTCAATGAGTAGAGAATGCTGGAATAATAATTTTAACCTATTGAACATTGATATTGAATGCTACATCTGTCATAACTATGGACATAAATCTATTGACTATCGATTAAGAAACTATGAACTAGATTTGAATTCCCCTACTGAAAATGTCAAGGTTTGGAAAAAGAAAGAAAGTGACAAGTGTGGATTAGTGTTGTCAGCTCAAAGAAAAGTGAACCCTTGGTATATAGATAGTGGATGCTCCAAACATATGATGGGAGACAAAGGTAAGTTTCTATCTCTAAGTGAAAGAAAATCAGGAAACGTAACCTTTGGAAATGATGCTCCTGGTAAAATAAAGGGTAAATGGATGGTGAGTTTAAATAATGGAAAAGGAAAATCCCAAGATGTTCTACTTGTAGATGGGCTGAAACATAATATGCTCAATGTAATTCAAATGTGTGAAAAAGGATGTGAAGTGGTGTTCATGTCCAAGGACTGCAAGATAAAGTCTATAAACTCAGGAAAGTTGTGGCCAAAGGCATAAGGACATAAAATAATGTATATGTGTTGAAAGAAAATAGAGAAGAATGTCATCTAAGAAAACATGATGAAATATGGTTATGGCATAGGAGACTTGGACATATAAACTTTGACCACTTAATCAAACTCAAAAATCTTTAGGCAGTAAAAGATTTTCCGAGAATATCAAAGCCCCAAGATTCAATGTGTAAACCCTGCTAGGTAGGAAAGATAAACATGACACAATTTAAGTCCAAGAGATTTAGTTCAACAGAGAAACCACTCCAACTAGTTCATATGGATTTATGTGGACCATCAAGACAGGAAGGCACAGAGAAACAAAACTACTTCATGTTGATTATTTATGATTACTCCAGACTTACTTGGGTTGCCTTTCTCAAGGAAAAAGCTGAAGCTTTTGAGAAGTTTAAAATATTTAAGGCTTTAACTGAGACACAAACAGGCAAGAGGTTAAAGGCAGTAAGATCAGACTGAGGAGGAGAGATAATGTCAAGTGACTTCAAGGAATTCTGTGATAAGCATGGGATTAAGAGAGAATACACCATCCCAAGAACTCCACAAAAAAATGGAGTAGTTGAGAGGAAAAATAGAAAAATGCAGGAAATGGCCAAGTCAATGATGAATGAGAAGAACATTGGTCAAACCTATTGGGTAAAAGAAATACACACATCAGTCCATGTTCTTAACAAAGCCCACCTCAGACCACAAAGTGACAAGTCACCTTATGAATTGTGGTATGGGAGACCTGCTTCAATTAAACACTTCAAAGTCTTTGGGAGTAAATGTTACATAAAAAATAATGATGAGAACCTTGGTAAATATGATGATAGGGCTGATGAAGGTATTTTCTTAGGGTATGCTACAAACAATAAAGGATACAGATGCTATAATAAGAGGCTTCATAAAATGGTTGACTGTATTGAAATAAAAGTTGATGAGGGAATCCCAGCAAGAGAGGTGTACAGTAATGAGTGAATAGGTCCAAGAATTAGAAAATGAAGACTCTGAATCAGATGAAGACAAAGATACTCAGATAGACTCAAATCAACAGACAACTTCAAATTCCTCCTCCAAAATCACTCAAAAGAATCATCCTGCAAGTCAGATAATTGGTGAAAAATACAAAGGTGTACAAACCAGGAGAAAGCTAATCAAAAACACTGAAAAATCACATATGGATTTCATATCCATGCTAGAACCCAAGAATTTTAATGAAGCTAGCAAAGATGACCATTGGGTTTTAATGAAATGAATGATGAACTTGATCATATTGAGAAAAACAATACGTGGGAGATGGTTCATAGACTTGAAGGTAAAAATGTCATTAGCTCCAAATGGATCTTTAACAATAAATTGAATGAGCAGGGACAAGTTGTCAGAAACAAAGCAAGATTGGTCTGTAAAGGGTATGCCCAGATAGAAGGACTAGATTTTGATAAAACATTTTCACCCATAGCAAGGTTAGAAGCTATCAAAATATTTCTTTCCTATGCTTGTCACAAAAGGTTTAAAGTTTATCAAATGGATGTCAAGTCATCTTTTCTAAATGGATATTTAAATGAAGAAGTATATATGAAACAACCAGAGGGTTTCAAACTGTCTGATAACCCTGATTTAGTATGCAAGCTGAAGAAAGATTTATATGGGTTAAAATAATCTCCTCGTGCTTGGTATCATAGACTAGATACATATCTCAAAGACAAAGGGTTCAAGAGAGGAACAATTGACAACAATATATATATCAAAATAGAGGGTGATGATTTTCTCATTGTGTTGGTCTTTGTAGATGACATCATCTTTGGATGTAATAAGGATTCATTGGTAAAATGGTTTTCTTCTGCCATGGAGTCTGAGTTTGAAATGTCTATGATAGGTGAACTATCATTTTTTCTTGGTCTACAAATTACTCAGAGGTTTGATGGGATGTTCATTTCTCAAGAAAAATATCTAAGAGAAATGTTAAAAAGGTTTCAAATGGAAGACTCTAGACTTGTGGGAACACCTATGGTAACTGGATGCAAATCAAGCAAGGATTATGTCTCACTTGATGTTGATCAAAGTTCATATAGGTCAATGATAGGTAGCCTATTGTACATCATAACATCTCTCCCAGACATAATGCATGTTGTTGGAATGGTAGGCAGATATTAGTCTGCATCTAAATAGAGTCATTTCTTAGTTGTCAAAAGGATATTCAGGTATTTGAAAGAAACAATGACTTATGGACTGTGGTATCCCAGAAATCAGAATTTTCAGTTAACTTCTTATTCAGATGTCGCTTGGGAAAACTGTGTTGATGAGAGAAAAAGTATCAGTGGAGGAGCATTCTTCCTGGGTGACCTATTAGTATCATGGCTTAGTAAGAATCAAAGTTTCATTTCCATATCAACTACAGAGGGAGAGTACATTGTTGCTGCTACCTATTGCACTCATGTATTATGGATGATTCAGACACTTGCAGACTTGGAGGTAAAATACATAGCATTGATCCCAATTCATTGTGATAACACTAGTGCCATCAGTGTGTCTAAGAATCCTGTGTTCCACTCCAAGACCAAGCATATTCCCATAAAATACCATTTTTTGAGAGATCAAGTCACCAATAAGGTGGTTCAGGTCCATTACATTCCAACCATAGAACAAATTGCAGACATATTTACTAAACCCCTAGCCAAGACACCATTTGAATATCTTCGACAGAAGCTAGGTATCATCCTGTCTCACACCTAAGAGAGTCCATCCTATTAGTGGGAGATTTGTATTGATTAAATATCTAATACCTCCTAAAAATACTACACCATCTCAGGGGGGGCATCGTTTCTTTGAAATTGATGTCAAAGGGGGAGAAAAGGAGTGGTCCGGACCGGATGCTATAGTTGGAGGTCCAAACAGATTAGTGCAATCATTCAGGGATGCCATCAATGCCAAAGGGGGAGATTGTTGGCATGCTTTTAGGCAAATATGATTGTTATTAATGGAAAGATCAGAGTATGCAGTGATGGAAAAACAGGGACAATGTAAGCTCAGAAGAGATAGTGCAGAGGTGCATGAAGAGTGCAAGAGTGTGCTTGTTTATTTGATGGAAAATAGGCAGGCATGAAAAGATCAGAAGCGTAAACTCCATTTCTGAGTTTCAGATACCGGGCATTGGAGGAGTCAAGGAAGCAACTCACAACAAGAATGCCAAAATGACAAAATGTGAAATGCTAGATTACATTGATCCGAATCCATTTCAGAGTTTCAGATACCGGGAGATTGAGAAGTCAAGAGTTGAGACTCTTCAACATAGGAGTCTCGGATTTACGAAATCCATAATCCCGAAATCCCAAAAGAGGCACATCAACAAGAGTTTTATAGACCGGGAAATAACTCCATTTTAGAGTCCTGAATACTGGGAGTTGAAGTGTCAAAAATTCACCACAGGAGTCCCGGTATCGCGAAATGCAAAACGCCAAAATCCTGAAAGCAGGAGACATCTTGGGATAACAGGAGTTGAAGTGTCAAAACACTTCACCATAGGAGTCCCAAAATCGTGAAATGCGAAACCCCAAGATCCTGAAAGAAAGAGACAGTTTCAGATACTGGGAGTTGAAGTGTCAAAACACTTCACCATAGGAGTCCTGGAATCGCAAAATGCAAAACCCTAAAATCCTGAAAGCAGGATATAGTTTTGGATACTGGGATTTCAGATACTGGGATATGGAGGAGTCAAGTGTTGAAACTCCTCATCACAAGAGTCCTGAAGTTGCGAAGTGAAAAAATCTAAAAAGATGATATGACTTCATTTCAGAGTTTCATAGACTGGGACTTGGAAGTGTTGAGAACATTCACACTAGAAAGTCGAAATCTCGATATGCGAAATCATGAAGTGATTTGGGCCAATAGATACAGAAGGAGAATGTGGTAGACCACATCAGAAAGGACAGGTCGAAGACTATGAAACATGGCACGGTTAGACAACGACAAGTGTCGAGTTGACTAGGCATTTCAGGCCATTGGAAATCACAATTCTGAGTGACATGTGACAACCACTTTGGTCACGACACATCATTAAGTGACGCAAGACTGACCTCACTCTGGGATTTCTTGCTTTGGGATTTTTAACTTCATCACTCCCCCAAATTCCCGAAGGATGAAGTTCCAGGGTAGACGATAGTCGTCCGATCACCACGTATCATGGACCATTGATCTGGAGATCGAAGAGTTGTAGAGAAGAGATCGAATCGACAAGCTCCATTTCAGAGTTTTGACGATCGTGAAATGGAGCATCAAGATATCTCATCACAAGAATTGTGAAAACGTGAAATCCCAAAAGGAAAAATTGCGACATGGACTGGGTGCCTCGCAACAGGATTCGCGACATGCGAAATCACGAAAGGCCGAAATGAAAAATGCCAAAATGATAGGAGATAATAGAGACAAGATCCATTTTAGAGTTTTGGGGAATGGGACATGGAGTGTAACGAAATGTTCAACACAGTGATCCCGAAATGCCAAAGTGTGGAATGGTGAAATGAATGCCAGAGTCTATGAAGTCAATCTAATGGTGCAGATGAATTTGAATAAGATCGAAGGGCTACTGTTGCACTCTAGAGTGTAACTTTTAGAAACAACTAATGGTTTCTGCCAGAGGATGATCTCATCTATGATAGAGAAGATGAAGAGTCTTAACCGCCAGAGAAGCTGAAGAGTTACCATGATGATCAAGTAGAGCACTCAAAAGGAGCAGGAGATGCAGAACAAAGAGACAACGTGGTGCACAGGAGTGAGGTGGTGGTATTGTGAAAGTGATAGTGAAGACCTCGATGTGGTGGATATTGGCGGTGTGCAGAGCATGTAGGAGAAAGCAACAGAGGGGATGCACAAGGAGCACATAGATTATAAGCATGCAAAGAAAAGAAGAGAGGGTGGTTGCTGATATAGTGAATAGACAAGTGAAGAAGGTGTGAGAAAACAGCAGAAGAAATGCACAATAGAGGAATGGTGAATTAAATGGACATGGAATACAGTGCATAGATTGAGAAGGTCATAAAGTGCAGAGGAGTGTGCAGAAGACACTGATGCAGACAAAGCAACACAGTGTAGCAGAACAATGATGAGACTGGTAAGCCATTGAAGAACTTTATGTCACTGTAATGAGCTTTAGTAACAAAGATTTATATTTCAGGGTGGTAGGGAGGTGCTACAGAGGACAATTGTCCTCAGTGGTTCAAGTGGGTGCTTGAATGCAGGGAGTTGTAGTTTCCATCTAGTTGTAGCTAGAGAAACTGGGGTGGTAGGGTGGTGCAAGGGAGAAATGTTGTTCTCTGTTTTATAGGTTGGTGCATGTATGATCAGAAGTTGGTGCTTCCATCTAGTTGGTGCTGGAACACTTGGGGAGTTGGTGCTTCCTTCTAGTTGGTGCTAGAGAAACCTAGGGAGTTGGTGATTCCTTCTAGTTGGTGCTAGAGAAACTAGAGAGTTGGTGCTCTCAGTAAGTAGCAGCTTGCAAAACAGAGGTTGCAGCCTCATTATGAGTTGGTGCTCATATGTATGATAATGTAAAGAATGTAAAGATTATTTATCATATAAAGAAGAAGAGGTTTTTACCCTCTATGGGTTTCCTTGAGAAATATATGTCTCTATGTATCTCACATGCGTGACTGATGCTGAATGTGTTATTACTTATTTCCCTGCATTATTGTGATTTTCATTGAGTACTTTGTAAAGAATTTAAAATAAGCATAATTGTTTAAGCATAGTAACAACTGATTCACCCCCCGCTCTTAGTTGTCCAACACATACACTCATAGCAAGATTCATTCATTCTTAGAAATATTAAGACAACAATAGAGAAATTGCAAACACTATTCACACCATACATTGGATTAATTTTTATGTGTTATCTTCATTCAAAATCAAGAGAATGGTTACAACTAAAATCAAAGCAACAACTACTGCTTTAAGATTCCTACTTGATCATAATTCTCATAAACCCTCTTTTAGGAATACAAAATCTCTCTTTATACAAAAGAAACAAACTAATTGCTATCTAATTGTTGTTACATTGAGACTAGGGTTAAGCTCCTAAGTCACGTGTTCTCATTTTGTCTCCACGTGTGTGATCTTAGTTATTTTTTTTTCTATCGCTTCAAAATATTTGCAGTACTGGCTAACATTTGAGACTCAATATTGGTTCTCAGGAAATGGATTGTCTTTCCACATGTACTTGATGATGATGCTCCTGCATTACATAGGCTCTTTGTGTGCAGCTTTACCCTTGAGGGGGGAAGTATATCTCTAGGCTACATTGGATTTTATTAGTTACCTTTTTGGCTCATAGACTACTATTTTATTCTCAGGATTGGAATGAGCCTTCTTGGCTTAGCTATTTTCAGATTTGGATCTGTTGAATCCCTTTCTGGGCACAAGTATTTCTTCTTTAAATTTTACTTAGTGAATTTGCGAGGTGAAAGGTGCCAGTTTGTCTGTGTCTAATATTTTTTCACCATCAAAGGTCAGAGATGATAAATGTCATTCTCCAAGGGAAAGATATTTCTTTACTCCATTCCCCGACAATGACGCCAAAAGATGTTGGTCCTAAAGTCTACACCTGACTGCTAAAGGGTAAAGTTAGGCCACCTATCAGTTTAGAATGATTGTTTCTTTTATTTTTGTGTTGGTTGGTCAAAGGGTTATTCTATAATGACAAAAGGATGGTTTGGTTGGAAAAAATGATAGGGATGGGGGTCCTCCTTGGTTGGTGGTACACTAATGACAGACCAATGAAATAATAGAAAAACAAGGGGAAACAACAAACTACTCAATGAATAGTATGATGCAAGAAGTTCAATACTTAAAATATTATTTCAAGACATTAAACATGTATCAAAAACATAGTTACTCCCATAGGTTGCAAATAAAAAAAATCTTCACCAAAGAATAAGTTGTTTGACATGTTGCATATCACTGAAATCAAGTTATACAATAGCTGAAAAGAAATGAAATGTATGTTGCACAAACCAAAAAATGTATTCAAGATAAGAATAAAAACGCATAAAGATTTGAATGCAACATTTTCATGAAGAGTATGCTCTCTAGGTAGAGATATTTAATCCATGCATAGAACGGGTCCAACCATCCTAATGTGTTTTTATTCTTTCCCCCAAAATTTGACCCTTACAATATCCAAAAGCTAACTATTTCAAAGAGTTGCAAAGGCTCTTGTCCTTAGGGGACTGAGAAATAGATTTAGGTAATTGTTCATAAATAAAAGTAATAACTTCACTAAGACATTGAGCTTAATCAACAAGAGGGGTTGTTATCACACATGAAATACCACTCTTGCATCTAATCTAGAAAAATGTTGGAATTAATCAAAATAAAAACTACTATTGTCTCTAAGACAGAACTGATGGATGCGCTGGAGGAACTGAATTGGCTAAAAATAGGCCGCAGAGTGATAGAACAGATCTCTTTGTTGAGTAACGACATGCCTGTGAGCTATTGGAGGCCACTGGAGATAATCGATTGTATAAGCAGAGTTTTGATTAAGTGTTTCTAGAACTAATCCACGTCGACGTGTGACTGAGAATTAATTCTCTGTCTATGTTTGAGATTTTGGAAGCTAAGATAAGTTCATCTCGATTGTAGTTGACCCTTCTGCTTTCTTTCACTATGATGAACTAGTTGTGAACTAGAAGACATGGAGGTGGGCATCCAATAGGAAGACATGATGATTGGATGTGAGGGTAGGTGACATGTGAAGACATATGTCAAAAAGTGAGAGGAGGTGTGAATACGATGAAGGTATCGAGAGTAGTGGAGTTGGCGATATGTAGGGAAGGATACAGTTGGCATGTAGAGAGAGGATGAATAGATAGGCTGGGAGGTGACTAGAAGAACATGTGATGTGGAGGTGACGTGGTGGCCTGATGTCATTTAATCACATGATTGTAGAAGCTGTTGAGGATGGTTTGGATCCAGACCTCCTTTGGGCCTGTAATCCACCACAAGATTACACGTACCCTTCCAACAATACCATGGTTCCAATTGTGGGACCGCTTAGGAAAATTAAGGCTCGAGCAATTTTCATCCCCGCAATGAAGTATGGTCGTCGATATGAATATGATATGTGATCCAGGTGATATTTACCTGCTGAAAGGATCGACGGTTCTCATTGACTTGGGATCAATGGTCAAGATTCACTTTGGAAATCAGGGTTTCAATATTTTCAAATGTCAAAACATGAAAAATCTCTTGGAGGTAAATATCCGAAGTGAATGATATGTTGCCATGTGTCATGATTGATGAATGGTCCACATTCTCTTCAAAAATACGGGTTTCAGGAGTTTCAAATGTGAAGCATGAAAATATCTCGGAGGAAAATCTCTGAAGTGGATAATATGTTGCCACATGTCCCCATTGATGGATGGTCCATATTCACTTCGAGTTTTTGAAATTTCGGGCTTCAAGAGTTTTAAATGTGAAGCATCAACATCTCTCGGATAAAAATCTTCGAAGCGAATGATTTGTCGCCACTTGTCATGACCGATGAGTGCCACGTGCTTTGGTACTTTGGCTCTTCGGGTATTCAACAAGTTCTACTCTTCTTCACTTTGATTGTTCAGGACTTTGACACTTCGTCACTTCGGGAGTTTGACACTTCGTCACTTTGGGAGTTCGCCTACTTCAGATAATTCTTGTTCTTAAACTCCATGTGATTCTGCACCCCTGAATGGAAGAGGGTCATTGATATGATCGGCCTGATGGATCTTTACTGTTGAAAGTTACCTTGTTTGTTTTGATAATATGAGTCTAAAGTCAATCACTCTAGATTGTTGCATTTGTCTATGGGCCTTTCCTGTGCATAAAAAAATGCTTGTTCGACCTTTTTTGAGCTCAATCAATAGCGAACATGATGAAAAACATTCCGAACAAAATACGACATGTAATAACACTTCAAGAATCAACAGAAACAAAAAGGTGCAAAGACTCAATCAAGAAAAAAGAGAATAAGAAAAAAGTCACTTAGTAATGAAAACTTGACTTAAACAACCTGAAGAAGGAAAAATTGGTGATGGCATGGGTAAAAGAGAGAGGAGAGGCAGGGATGTAGACCTAGGTTACAACAATACATACAAATATGGGTGACACTTGGCACGCCAATATTGGGTGCACGTCACCCTGGGTGACATCACTATGCCCTGTCACTTCAGTCTGATTGTCTTTCATACCCTTTGATCTCGTGGCTAAGGTTGGTCCACGTACCCCTCGAATCAACAGTCTCTGCTACTTCATAACTTCAATGTTTGGGGGTTTCATTCTATAGACTTCTCTTTTATCCTGAAATAGTCAATGAAGAATTGACCATGGGGTAGATCCAATGATTAGGGAGGGTTCCAACATGCCCTCAAATCAACGGTTCCCATCACTTCATTGTTTCGGCCTTCAGGGATTTTTCCATGTAATCTCCAGTTTGTTACTGGAGTAGGTCAGCACTGGGATGACCACAACCTAGATTTGATGGTGAGGAAAAGTCCCGAAGCATCCTCAAAATGGAAACTCATGTTACTTCAGGTTTCATATCTTATCGACACACCACCCCGCAAATTCCCTATAGTGACCAGTCTCTGAAATAAAGGATCTAGTGCGACGCGTCCCTTGTATATCGACGGTTGAGATATGGCCACGTAGATCCATATATCCATGGCTAACGTTACTTTGCAACATTGGCCTTCAAGATTTTTCTATGAAAACTCCTATCTTCTATCGAAGTTGGTCAGCGTCGAGCTGACCTTGGCATAGATCTATTGGTCCGAGGGAGTCCACGTTACCTCATAGATATACGGCTCGTAACTTCCAATCAAGGGTACCTTTACCATACCATGGGGTCACTACCCCTAGAAAATTTTTCACTCGACGTGTGGTCTCCCACATACTCTCAATTTGATACACGTGTCCCCATGATCGAACGGTCAGGAGGGTTCCCAAAGGATCCATAGATTCATGATCCACATTACTTTGTAGCTCTGAACTTAAGGGGGTTTTGATGTTACAATGTATTTTTTCTCCTAAAGAAATCAACACCAAAGTACCATGCATGGGTCCCTCCTCCGAGATTATCAGATGATAGGTGAGGCTCCTAACGATATCCCCCAAATCTATGACTTTCCTGTACTTCACAACTTCGACATTCAAGGAGTTTGATGCTATAACATCACTATTCTCCTGAAGAAAAACTTCATCGAAGTCTTCTCATTGTAGATCCAACATATGAGGGGACCTACGAACATTCTCGATCGGTGTCTCATGCTACTTTGCGATGGGCAGTTGGATCCCGATTTAGTCGGTAAGATAGGTTCCTCTAACCACTAGGGAAACCACCAAACATTGGTCGACCTTACAGGTAACTTTGACTCTCGGTCACCTTCGGCCTATTTATGACTATTTGGGCCAACAATACTCCAAATTCCTAGACTTTTGAAGTTTTGAAACCAGAGGGACTTATCTTCCTTAGTCTTAACACAGGGTTCCTAGGTGTTGGTCATATGGGTCCTCCCAAACGGATCTCATCCACTCATCTTCCAAACAAAGATATTTCCCCTTTCAAGGCTTGAACCTCACTATTCTCCCTAAAATTTATCATGAAATGGTTAAGGACTTGGGAATGAAATCTTGATCGCACAACAAGGATTCTGAAAGAGGTGTCCTCTTTAGACAAATAGGTTCAAATTGACATGATATCTCCTATCTCGGTCATCTTATAGACTTATGTCCCAATAATCCTCAAGGGATAAGATGGGGAATGCAGACTATCAGTAAGAAGCATAAGTTCACAAGGATATGAATGCATAAACTATCATGATCATTTCACACAAAAACCATTTATATATACACATACATATAAACCCATGCATTCATCCATTATTTCAGTTCAATACACAAAGTATGAAAACACTTATTAGAACCAAAAGATGCGAAGCGACTACTAAAAGGGGTTCTCATTTCCATCCAACCATAGGGTCATTCACTCGTAATGGATTAAACACTGGCCACCCCTGAGCTATTCCAAAAAGCTTTGAGATTGAATCTTTTCTTCTGGCTCAACGAAAGTTAGGGACAAAGGTTACTCTCCTTCTCCTGTCATGGAAATATATAGGGATGAAGGTTACTCTCCTTCTCCCGAATTAGTCATAGATAGGGATGAAGGTTTATCTTCTTCTCCTGAGTCAATCTCTATTTCCTTCGATTAGAACACACTCTTTTTCACATTCCTTCCTCAAACTCGAGAGCTCAGTCTCTCGTCTCTGCACTCTTTGCAGGACTCCCTCTTCCCAGCACGCCTTCCTTTATTTCCTTCCTCAACAAGATTTCATGTGGCTCAAATTCCCAGTCCTTGGTCATGTATGGAAGCCTTACATATGGTTGGTCTTCCCCATCCCCTCATTAAATCTTGAGGAGGTATTCCCACCTACTAGCCTAACTGTAATTCATTGCTGGGTAAGAGGGTTGTTATTATCGTGAGCAATTAAATGAAGAAAAGTACTAGTCTAATGGAGGTTAATGCAACCATTCATGGTCCCCTTCACCATCTCTTTTATAGCATTCATGGTCTCTCTTAGCACACCCCCCTCCCAACAGTCATGAAACACTTATCCGTTTTCTAGTAAATAACATAATTTACATTCATTGAACTTTTATCCAAAGGTCCATCAAATCAAACATTCACACATGTTGAGTTTTCCATAGTATCTTGGCCAATAAAGTTATATTTACAAATTGGGGGAAATAAGGTGTTACAATATTCCATCGTCGAGAGGTTGATTCCTACAATTTTCTGAGCCAATAGGTTCATTTTATGGTCCAGAAGTCGAATCTGCATCTGCAACTCATCGATTTGGAGCATAATTTCCTCTCTGTCATCTTTCTGATCGGCTAGAGCTCTCCTAAAAAATAGTTTCATTTGAAAATATATATCTATGGTCATCATATAGTGGGAATCGCGAGAGTGGATGACCCTAGTGTTTGGGACCCAAGAAAGAACACCTACATGAACCTATTCATATGTGATGAACACCTAAGGAAACAAACATAAGCTTCAACGAGGTTTATCTCGACTTGAATTTTGGGATGGGTGTGGACGTGGTATGACTCTGTTGAGTTCTTAGCTGTTGCAATGATCCAAAAATGATCTTTAAAAGACCATGTTGATTTTTAAGCATGTGTTAAATTACCATTCAAAAACTGAAATGAGGAAGGTGATCTTAATGAAATAATGTTGTAGCCATCATAAATAATACTAAACATAAATTAAACATTAATAACACCAAACCATAACACCAATATTGTTAATGGAGTTCGACAAGGCTGCCTACATCTCCATGCCTATGTCTTAGTGGAGAATGCTTTCTTATTAATATTCAATGCTGAAAACTTACATCAAAAGTATCTCAAATGTATTTCAAATGGGTATGGATGTGTTATTATTGACTTCAAGAATCCAACACAACTGACAGCACTGAAAAAGGTTCAGTGTAGCTCCCAGAAAAGTCCTCCAAAGTTCGCTTCCTCAATGGCTTCCCTGCATAAAAATGACTTAGGATTTTCAATTCTTCATCATTATGTTGCTCCTGGACTATAAAAAAATACTTTTTTTATATAGGGTATGGGTTTGGGTTCACCTCCCAACTTTCCCCCAAGACATGGCCTCAAAAAGGGCTCTAGATCCCCCAAAAATGGCCAAACTCCACCAAAAACTACATTAAAATCATTAAAAAATCATATAGTATAGTTTTAAAACCCAAAAATTGGAAAATTACATGCCAACCCCCTTTACTTGGGATTTTGGTCATATGGGCGTGCCATGTGTCCATCTCTTAAGCCCCCTACTCCATAAACCTCTGGTTGAGCCCCTTGTCATCTGACACTTGGTCATGTAACCGACCATGTGGCCAATGCTTAAGCCCCCTATAGCCTAACCTTCGGTCAAGCCCATGGTCCCTGTCTCTTGTTCGGTTAGGCTATCCCACACCAACTGGGGATTATCCCCAAAACCCCTCACCACATCATAACAAAACTATGATTTCCGTCCTAGGGGTTAAGACCCACTAATCGAAGCTTAGTAAGTACACACTATAACCTCAATTTAATCAAGACCTTTTTTTGACGGTGCATGTGAATATGAAAAAAACAAAGACTTGAATAATTAAGAGCAATAACAAATAACAAAAGAATGAAAACCATCAACCAATTGTACACAAGAAGTTGATAACGGAGTTTGACAATCTCGCCTACGTCTCTGGGCCTTTGTCTTCAGTGAGGGAGGCTTTCTCTATTCAATATTAATGATTTACAATATGAATTAAAATTACATCATATAGGGCTCTGAATAACTAGTTGTATTCTTATCTGTCTCAGAAACCTGATGCAATAGACGACACTGAAAACAGAGTAGTATAACTCCCGGAAACTGCCTCCAAAGCTTAGCTACTCTGCACTGCTCAATACTACTTGACCTTGGCTTCAAGCTTCTTTTCTACTTCTTGATTTTTTAAAACCTCACAATGGATTGGTTTATATAGCCATGAGGTAGAGGTATCAAATCCCAACATCCCACTTTTCGTGGCACTCAATTTGTCCCAATATCCACCAAGATATGGCCAAAAAACCATAAAATCAGTGTAAAATCATGAATAAACCTAATAATAAGGTGGAAAACCCATATTTGGGAAAAAATGTGCACTATCCCTCTTTCTATGGGACCTTGGTCGCATGGTGTGCCATGTGGCCGAGCACTGGCACCTTATCCTATGCCTGCCCCCCTGGTCTAGCGCCTATGGTCGTGTGGATAGCTCCCTCCGACCGGGGCTTATCCCAAACGTTGTGCCCAATCCGAAGTTAAATGCAATTCCTGCCATTTATATAAAAAAGAAACACATGTTCCTTGCTGGTTAGTGCATTGTTGCTAGTCCATTTCCTTACCCAGAGGTCATGGGTTCAATTCCCTCGGAGGTGGAACAAACTTTTACCTAGCCATCTTTGGCCAAATTCGAGGTGCCACATGGTGCCTAGTGATTGGGCCACGTGTCACCCTGTGAATGGGCCATACTATCCAGTCATCAACCCAATCACCTACATAGTCAATTGCCCAGTTATACCTGCAACGTCATCACTGTACCTTCCACATCATCACCGTACCTGCCACATGTCATGTTGTACGACTGCCACGTGTCATGTTTGTACACTGCCACGTGTCCAATTTTTATTGGTCCAAATCAGCCCCTAAAAACACCAAAAATGAATGCCACATGGCATGTCCTGGTGCTTCCACATGTCCTACTAATGTCATCTTCCACCTTTCTTGTTGACATACTATTGACGTCAGTAGTACGGACTGTTGACTTTGACTTTTTGTTAGTTTGACTTGAATTTAAGATCGTGATATTAGGAGCATACGATGTCTGTTTGAACCCGTTCAAGTTGCGTTGGGTTTGTATTGATGAGGCCTATGCACAAGTCCATTTTGATGTCATTCTAAGAACATTGATTTTTAGGCCTTTTTGAGCCCCATCAAGCTCCTATATCCAAATCTGGATCATGCCTTCCCACTAAGGACCTTTTGGACCCCAAAAGGTTTATTACATCAATTGAATCTATCCTTACATTAATCAACTAATGAAAAACAACCTAGGCTTAACATTAACTAGACTTAATAAGTGATTCCATAAATAAAATCACTTTTATTACATCAATGACAATGACACTGACACTGACTCAATTTACATATAGGGCATAAAATATGCCTAGTTCCAATCGGAAGACCCATATCATACCAACGAAGTGTCGCGGTCATTCCTCTGCTTCTTCGTCACATCCTCCTACTATCCTCTTGCAGTGTCCCTCTGATCCTCGACAACATCCTTCTGTTCCTTTGCAACATCCGTCTTTTGCTCAGGGCCTTCAAGCTTTGTTGAGCATCACAACTCTGGATGTAACCTCCAACAACTATCCCCACAATGTCCTCTCTTCTGACAATGTGAGAAAGTGTTTCTTGCTCGAAGAAACTTGATGGAATCATGCCCTCACTAAATTGAATCTCCCTTGGATTTCTCTAACTCCTGCCCTGGTCGCACTGACTTTGCTCGCAGATTCTTTTTGATCTACAATGTCACGTCATCGCATCTTGGTGTACTTCTTTTCACCATGATCTTTCTTCCATATACTTTCTATTTCCAACAGTCTGCAACACAATGGTTATTGCTGCTACAAAACATGCATGGAATCATTTTCCTGATAAGGTTCATGACTCTAGAATGCTCATCAGTAAAGGTGGGCAAAGGTGATTTATACCTTACAACTTGTTTACCTTTCTTTCACAGCTTGTTGTTTGCATTGCTGTTGTCTCGAGCTGCTTGTTTTCCTTGCCGAGGTCCAAAACCATTCTGGTGTCAATTTTGGATGTCGCTTCCAATAGTGGTCAGCATTGTGTCTGAACTTTTGACAGTGTGTACAGTGAATCATTGGACTCTCATCCTCAGAAGATTCTCCTGCATATCCCAATCCTTCCCAAAGTGGACACTCATGCACTTCAATCAGCTTGGCTCTACCTTGGCCATATTTTCCAAGGCCTTTCCCCTTCTAGTATCCAAACTTCGATAACATTCTCATATCAAATCCTTTGGTATGTTTCTCAAATGATGCTATCTCTGGATGGTTGGACTCCACTTCCCGATCAACTACAGGTTAGGCTAGAGTGTAATTAGTTCTTTCTACTAGCGAAGAAAATGTGCCAATGGCCTCTCCTATCGAATTCTCCTCAAATGCATTAGCAGAAGTATATGAATCCTCCTCATCAGATTGCCTCCAGAATGGATGAGTTTCATCATCCCTAACAGGGCTTGGGATTATAGCTGAAGGACTTCCTCCAACTCACCTTGCTTCCATTTCCAACATCAATGTTCACATTCTTTCCCTGTCTTCCTCTATAATCTGCACCAATCTTCACAATTCATCATTATCTTGCTACATGGCTTGGTTGATCTCCTCGAGCTCATGGAGTCTATCCCTCTTCAAGCTTTTTCCCATATTCACAGTTCCTGCAAATGTCAGCATGCTCTGATACCACTTGATCCGAAAATCGAAGCTTAACAATTACACACTATAACCTCAATTTAATAAAGACCTTTTTCTGATGGTGCATGTGAATATGACAACAAAAAAGACTTGAATAATTAAGAGCAATAACATATAACATAATAATGAAAACCATCAACCAATTATACCCAAGAAGTTGATAACAGAGTTCGACAATCTCACCTACGTCTCCGGGCCTTTGTCTTTAGTGAGGGAGGCTTTCTCTATTCAATATTCAATGCTTTACAATGTGCATTAAAATTACATCATATAGGTCTCTGACTGTGTAGTGTCCCCAAGGCCGAGCCCCGTTGCAGATCATGCATATGTAAAGAATTGTAAATATGTTCTATAGGCTGGTGAGCCAAGTTTTGTATAAGCTGTAGGCTTATGAGTTTTGTTAAGCCAGGGAGCCTAAGTATTGAAGGCCAGGAGCCTGTTAATGTACTTGTNAATAATATTTTAATATTATTTCCAAAAAGAGACATGTGCATATTATTTACCCTAAGTCCTTTTAGAAGGATACGTGATTTCCCAAGTGGTGGGAGGAAGGCGTACGGATGGAACACATGCAGTTCCCAGGGTGACAAGTGTCAACCCTGGTGCATGAAAATATAAGCGCCGAGCTGAACCGTGAGTGGGGATATTCCTCCATTCGAATCCGAACCTCTGGGCGTGGAACTGGTACGCCATCTGCCAGAATACCCTGGTTTATCTCTGGAAGCCGTAAAGCCTGTGTTTGGTGCGGATGAAATCGTGTACACCATGTTCAGAGCCGTGGAGTCTGTGTCTGATTCTGAGTAACCCATGTCTCTGAGGAAACCCGTGTGCGTTCCTTGAATGAGAAACCTGTGCTGAATTGAGTGGAAGTGTCTGTGTTATTCGGTGAAGATGAGCTAGCCTGTGTGTGGAGCCTTTATTCTGAAACCATACCGTAAGATTATCCTGTGACAGCTGAACCTTTGTGGGAAGCATTGTCTATGTTTTTCCATGGATTGATGTGACTACGCAGTGATGGACTGCATGAGGCTTGTTGGCCTGTGAGCGACCCCTCCAGGTGAGGGAGTGCACAGGGGAAGAAGAGGACTCCTGGAAGGAATCCCTGTAGCTGCCTTAGAG
>JASDQU011402973.1:11687-24787 GCA_032191745.1 Picea mariana | reverse complement strand
CCCCTTCAGATGTTGTCGATTTCACGAACATGGGCACCTAATCAGAGAATGTCTGACCATCAAAAAACAAGAAGTGGAGAACACCAAACTACAACAGGATGAAGATGGGTTTATAAAACCAAACCACAGAAACAGAGCTAACAAGAAACAAAGTAAAACCCCAACAGGGAGAAACCTGGAGGGTAGGAATAAAGCAGAAGGATGAGATAATATCAACAAAGAGGAGGAAGGAGGAAAGGAAAAAACAAAAGATAAATAAGTTAGGGAACAAGCTACCAATGAGGATACAGATAGCCCAAGAAAGGGGATGGGAAAGGGGGGTAGCGCAAATCCTATGGAAGAAGAAACTAGATATACCCCCACCTCCATGCAGGAGGCAAACAGAGATGCAGAAATGACTCCAAGTGAGGTAGGAACATAAGATCTTGATCTCATAGACATTGTGGAAAGGGAAGGGATCGATCTCTCGAACATATTGGAGCAATGGAAAAGGCAGGGCATTGACAATGTACCAGCAGAGCAACTAGCTCGCATCCAATACATGTTTCTCCTAAGGGAGGAAGCTAAATCCAGAGGGCTCAAGTGCACACACGAGGATATAGGACACCTATGAGTCAAAGCAGGCGAAGGACAACCACACCTCTCACCCAAGCAGATGAGAAGTAGAAAAGGAAGGAAATCAAATAGCATATCCCTACAGGAACTAGGAGCTCTATTGATAAACTCATGTAAGATCAAAAATATCTTTCCCAACTCCCCCCCACATGTTTAAATGAAGATTATAACATCGAATATAAGAGGCCTAAACAACCCACGAAAGAATAGAATTCTTAGAATTAGACTTAGGAAGGAACAACAGGACCTATGTTTCATCCAAGAGACAAAATGCACTGTAGACAGAATCGAAACAATCGAAAAAAAAAATTGGAGCAAGTACAAGATGGTGGTTGTCGAAGGACAATAGATGGCAGGAGGGATCCTCACCTTGTGGAATTCACAAGTGATGAACCTAATAGCAGCTGAGGCTACTAGGAACACACTTTAAGTTAACATGAAAATCATTGGGAATATGGAGATGATCCTATGCACTAATGTGTATGGACCTCAGATGCCAGAGGAAAAGAAAAGAATGATTCTAGACCTAGAATACCTAAAAACCTGCTCCAACAACCTCCACTCAATCCTAGTAGGAGACTTAAACATCATCACATCACTTGTGGAAAAAAGAGGAGGCACCAGAAGATTGGATAGAGATGTGGAAGAATTATCAACATTCATAGACACAGTGGAGATGGTGGACATCAGAACCAATAACAAAAACTTCACTTGGAACAATAAATGGACAAATCAACATCAGGCTGCAACAAGATTGAATATATTCTTGGTGTTGAAATCCATCATAGTGCAGGGGTTAACCTTTGATTGCAACATCCTTCCCTGCAGGGTTCTGATCATTGTCCAGTCCAACTAGAAGCAGACTTCCCAACCACCTCGAAGAATAGACCTTTCATATTTGAGAAATTATGGATTGAACACTGTTGTGGGTTGGGAATCCCTCCTACATACTAGCACTAAGGGTTTTATCATGCATGCAGAAATGACCTAAAGATTCTTACTTTTTACCATAATCCCATGCCTAAACCCCCATTACTCATATGTAAATACAAGGCTCAAGGGATCAAGTTGACGTACCTTATATTTTTTGTTTGATGTCGATCCATTTTCGCGCTTCGTCATTCTTTGACTACAACTCTCCTCCCAATGTTGACCTGCATTCACAAAACACAAACAAAGAACTCCACATGCATTTGATCTATGAACTAATGGGTTATAGATTTAATCAATGGTGTAATAAATATTCAAATAATGACAATCTCATGTGGCGGGACGGGAAAATAAATTATTTTATTAACTTTACAATGATACCTTACAATGATAAAGTCGGCTACTGCTCCTCGATCCTGGTCCTGGGATCTTCTTCCACTATCTTCCAACTTCTTTGATCTATACTTCTCTTTTCACAAGGATGGCTAAAGGTTGGGACAAAGGGAATGCTCAATCGAGTATAGCTTATTTACTATGATTTTCCTTCTTTCAAATGGGAACCCTACCCCTTATTTTATAGGCTAGAAGGAGCTAGATATTTGGTCGAATGACCAGCCATGCATGGCCAAAAGGATACCCAAAGCTATGTGTTCCATCAACAACTTTCCTTTTTCCATGCTTCTGAAGGTCCACGTCGGTTGTATTGGGTCAACTAGCGTGTACACTCTAGATACATGCAGACTGTAGTGGAGCATTGTGCGTGGGCCTTTAAAAATGGAGTTTTTAGAAGAGTTGTTCAGTAGTGGCTTGGCAAAGAAGGAATATGGGATGGCCTGATGCCAATTAAACATGCTTGGTGAAAATTAGGTTATAATAGATGCCCTCTAATGTGTGAGGTGAGAACAGCATTTAATGGCCGAAATACATTATCAATCTTCACCAATGTTCCAAACAAGTGAGCTCAGGGACCAGAAATCGGGAGCTCCCATCTACAAAATTAAAATTGTCTCACCGAGGCGGGCATACCCATGCTCGGGATGAAATAAAATCATGGATACTAGTAAAATAAGTTGTAGATCCATGTCATATAACTATATAAAGTGTAGCCATGAGAAATACATAGTGGATATACATCTCAAAATCAAAAAGATATACATGTGTAGTATCCATCTTCTAGAAGTTGATAAGACCTGATGGCTAGAGATGAGGTCTTCAAAGCTCAAGAAACAACTTCAAAATCTTCAAAACTTGGGTAGGAGTGTAGTATGAGTGTACGAATTCACTACCCAGAGGTCTTCAATGGATCATCGGTCATGGACTATAGAATCTTGATGATCAAATTGAAGGCTTCATTAATTTCGAACAAAGATTTGATTGGACTTTCGGGATGGTTGGGCATGAGAGCAAGAGACAAACTACAGAGGGGTCGACTCAGGCTTCGTAAAAAATTCCCTTGGAAATTATCACAACAAATGATGAGACTCAAGCAGCATGGAATTGACATAAGTTCACGAGGCAGGAGGCAACACAAACTCTCCATATGTTTGGAAGAATAACCAAATGGAGGAGGACACAACTCTATGTAGCGAGAACAACTTCCTAAGGTCATATTAAATCCCAGATCTTGAAGAAAAAATGGAAGGATGTACTTTGTCCAAGGAAGACTCATTGTGTTGCCAATAAAAAGAAAATACTTTTCATTTCCTCTTTTTGGGGTATATTTGATTTTTTTGTCTTTTTCAATAATGTTGGAAAGCTTGAAAAAGAATAAAAGAATTCTACGTTACAAAGGAGGATCAAGTGTCGCAAACATATCAGTTCCAAGCGCACAAAACACGTGGATTCTCAGGGCAAAGGGACATATGCAGGAAAAGGACATTTGGGAAAAATCCTCCAGGGGCCAAAGGTGTCAAGACGCAGAGGCAAACTGATACAAGTCTTGCGTATAAGGCATGCTTCATATGCCTCAGTTGAGATTAACATGGAGACGACATTAGGCCAAAGACACAGGTATGAAAACGCAATTAACAAAACACACAATGGTTACGTCCTTCGATGTAATTTTAACGAGCCCAGAGAAGGTAAACTTGATGGTTTTCATATTTAGAGAGTCTGAAAAAATGTAAAAGGAGATTCCACTATGGTACCTTTTTCGAAGGTAGTCTAGTCGGTTCTAAAAAGGGGTAAATTAGCATCGAAAAGATGTCTATTCAAAACCATTTTAACGAGTGTGATAAAGACAAGATCACTCGACAATTTTTTCATTTTTAAGGAGTCTAGAAAAAGCTTAACTATGGACTCCATTAGTAATGTTCTTCTGGACCAATTTAATGAGTGTGAAAGAACAAGATCACTCGACGATCTTTTCAATTTTAGAGAGTCTAAAAAGAGCTTAACTATGGACTTTGTGGGGGTTTATTTTTCGTAAATATAGTCTCTTAGACCTGAAAAAGGGTTAAAATTATATTTGAGAATACTCTTCTAGAGAACCAAGGCCTCTAGAGTATACCTTTGTTCGTACAGTTGACCATCTGAACTAAAAAAGGGGTAAACTACCGTCGGACAGACGTGCCTTCAAATTTCATTTTAACGAGCATGAAGGTCAACAAGATCACTCGACAATATTTTCATTTTTAGAGGGTCTGAAAAAGGGCTTAAAAGAAGACTCGTGGGGGCTACAAATCATGTATGAAACTAGTTCAAGTAGAGCCCGTTGTTTGGCTTGGACCAAGAGTCTCTTCGATAGTCAACTTGGAAAGCCTCTCAAAAGGGAAGAAAAAACAAACCATGGTGTAATTCCTCCTGCGGTATAGAAACCGTAGTCATGGCCTCAAGGATAGCCTCATCTGAAGGAAATTCAAAATCTGAGAAATCATGCAAGCGAGGGTCAACAGTCGCAAAGGGTGAAGTAAAATGACCATACTCCATATGATGATGGAAGTTCTGGCTAGGACTGGCAGAGTCTATCAGCGAAGAATCATGAGCACGAGGGCTTGAGGATCTACAAACAATGACATCAGACTCAAAAGGATACTCAATCCCACTTGGACCAAGAGAGGGAAGCAAGGCTTCCCATGCCCCCATTGGATAAACTAATGGATCAATTATTGAGACCAAGTCTCGAGAGGTAACACATGATTGCATCGGTTCCTTCTCATAAGCAATTGAACACCGAGGATAAGATGCCACATAATTAACCTATGTCAGGGTAGAGTCTACACGAATGCTAGGAACATATAAAGGGGTAGCCTAAAATAATGTTGCATTAGGATGGTGATTATCAGATGCCATTTTGTCGATAGTGACAATACTTCCATTGTGAGGGAAATTCATCACCCGGAAGAGCGTAGACACTACAGAATTCATACAATATACATAATCACGCCTGAGAAGCATATTGAAATCTAACGAGCCTTGCACCACTATAGCATCAACATGGACAATCTTCCCACCTAATGAGATAGGCAACTGAGGAAGAATCCTGAAATATTCACTAGGATGTTTTTCAAAATCCAATAGCTCATGCGAAGAAGACACAAGCTTGGGAGATCCCAAGACTTTCCAAACCAAGGAGGATAAAATACTTCCAAAGGCTCCCTCATACACAATACATCAATAAATGTTTGTTGAATTAACTTCAACCCTTATTTGAAAAGGTGCGACATAAGGAAGACGAGGCTCAATAATGTCATTCCAATCAAAGGAAACCATCCTAGGGCTTGGAGGGGGTGTGCTTGGAACAAGAGAAATGCCCCTTTGTTCTGAAAATATTTAACTAGAAATGCTAAAGAAATAGTCGGTAGACACGTCACTCCCCAAAAGAACAGTGGGATCATCCAATGACTACATCAGCATGACCACTTTTGCAACCAATGGTTGAATAGGTTGTGGGAATACATGGTATAACGACACCTCACCCCCCAAAAGAGGAGTGGGATCAGTCGATGACTGCATTAGCATGACCACTTTCACAACCAATGGATGAGTAGGCTACAAGATTACATGGTCTAAAAGCACCTCACCCCCCAAAAGAGGAGTGGGATCAACTGATGATTGCATTGGTATGACCACTTTCTTAGCCAATGGCTAAATAGTCTGAGAGACTACATGGTCTAAAGTCACCATCCCTCAAAAGAGGAGTGGGATCAGTTGATGACTACATCAACATGATCACTTTCTCAACCAATGGTTGAATAGGCTGAGAGACTACAAGGTCTAAAGGCACCTCACCCCTGAAAATAGGAGTGGGATCAGCCGATGACTGCATCGACATGACCACTTTTTCAACCAATGGTTGAATATACTGTGAGGAAACCTCAATAGTCTCGGAATCAGAAGAGCTTGCAGACAGGGACCACAATCTTTGTACCTCTGGAGTGCCAGGGCATAAATGAGTAAGGTGATCTCCCTTGCAAGGCTTACAAGAAAACTTAGGCTTACATCCTATCCGTTCATGTTTCTCAATAGAATAAATGTCGCCAGCATGACTGGCAGTGGCTAGTTGCACATCTCGAACATGACTTGTAGAGGTTGGTGATGGGTCGATAACATGACTCGCAGAGGCTATAGACCTACTGCTAGTATGACTAACAGGGACTAGACTTTTTCCCCCCAGCATGACTTGTATAGGGTGAGTGATTTCGCCTAGCATAACTTGCAGAGGCTAGGTGCTAGTCTTCAACATGACTTGTAGAGTTTTTTGACCTATCTCCAACATAACTCCCAGAGGTTACTGATTTATGCTTCCTATTCTCCCTCTTTCTATTTCATTTAGACTTCCGGTTACTAGTAACTGTACTTTCACCAGAGGTGGGAGAAGGAGGAGGAGATGACTTTGTTGATAAAGAAACATCAACATGGTGCCCATGACTTAAGGTGCTTAACTGAGAAGCATCGAGAGAATTCGAGACATTTGGAATGGTACCCAACCAAGCCGGTAGTCCCACATTCAACCCAGGAATGTACAAAGTGGCCATCAAAGGGACGCCAATGTTTCTGAAGAAAGGAAAAGCACAAGAATCCCCTTGTGAAGGGTTTCCTTGGTTGGTATCGTCAGAAACTTTAGCCATGAAGATCTTATGTAGAGGTTCTCACCTTGTAGAATCGTTCAAATCCGTAAAAGTCTCACACACTAACTTTGAAGAACCATTGTTATCAAAACAATGCTTATAAAGAGGTGGCTCCACATTTCTAAGCGGAAGACTGAAAAGTCCTCTCAACCGGCGGAGTGGGTGGTATACCACCGTAGGTCAGAGACCCAAAGCCACAACTGACTAACTCACTATGGAAAACTATGGATCATAGAGAACACACTATAAGTTCCTAAAGGAAAATCAAGCAAACGACTAACTAGTTGGAAGAACAGTTACACCAACCAACACTAGAGAAACTGACTGGTGCAAGTGCAACTCGAATACAGAATCATCCTCCGGGTATACTCTGCAAAGCATGGCCCAATGTCTACTCTAGGTACTACGGTATACCCCCACGATCACCTGTGTAAGTCCCTAAAATAAAGGCAACTAGGTTGCCAGCTCGTGAACAATCACCAGGTAGGTACAGTTGACAGTCAGGTGGACCGCAATGAGTAGGGTATCAAGCCCGAAACCTATCAAGGGTATAGAAATCAAGTGTTTTGGAAGACAACTGAGGACCTTGAACAGATTCGATACCCATGAAGCTCCATGGAAAATGAGATCAACAGAATCCCAAGACAAGTCCTCTATATGTGTTCCCCACTATGCTTGGTCCAGCTTTGGAGGTTTTATCTTCGCTACCTTTCCGCACGTGACCTCGCGTTTAGCCCCTGTGTTAGAGGGGGGTACCATATAACTTCCTCGATACTGGACTTTTAACACTCTCGAGCATACACTCTTATGTATGTTTTGAAGCCTTGAAGAGTTTCCTCTCCAACCTAAATCAAGGCTCTATCCTAATCTAGTTGATGGACCCTACAAACATAAAATCTAGTAAATTTTAATTAGCATTATTTTTACTGGCTTGATTTACTCAAAAAGGGTATGGAGTGCAACTAATGTTGTTAATACTCTTGCAAAAAATGATGAAACTTATATGAACATTAGCAAAGAATGATTATATTTCTTATTTTTTTTCTTTTTGAAATGCTTTTAAAATTAGAAGAAAGCACAATGCTATGCTAATTTATTTTTCTTTTTCAAATAACAATGCAAAGAAAATGCCAGGAAAGAAAGAGATCTAACAAACTAAGTTTTTTCTTTGTATATTTTCTTCCAATCAAAGCAGAAATAACAAAATATTCTAAAAGAAACCGATGAATGCTCGATTCATGCCCCCCCCAGCCATGAGGGGGAATTTTTTTCAAAATGCAACTCACTTTTCTTAAAATTTCAAGCTAAAAATAAGTTTAAAAAGATAGGAAACACAAAAAATCTTTTAAATGAAAAAGCAAGCTATGCTGGAATACAACCTAAACTAAAACTGCTTATGAAAGAGACCATAAAGAAACAAGAAAACCCTAGGAAGTAAAAACTTTAAAGGGAAGAGGATGATTGCCTCCTCAAAAATTTTTAGACAAAAACACGATTGTCACTTCAATAGCCAGCGTATGCATGTGGGCTGCCCAAAGACGGGATGCATATGCACACGTGTAGGCCCACTACGGGCTGTGTGTGCCTCTGTTTCTCCTCAAAAGAAGCAATGCAAGCTGCTAAGCTAAGGAAGGGAGTACTGGTACTAAGAACTATAATCCCTTGAAGACACAAAAACTTACTTTGACAGAAAAAGATGCAAGGAAAATCTGATCTGAGGTTTTTACCTAACTATGGACTATTCAATCAGAGATCTAGAAGGACCCAGAAGATCCCTAAGAAGGATCACTTCTACAGGGGAGAGGATGACTGCCTCTTCTTGAGGAGGATTTTTTGGGTTCTCAAACACGCACCTAGCACTTCATCAGCAGGCGTATGCACGTGGTTTGTGTGAAGGTAGGGTGTTTGTACACACATGAAAGCCTTATACAGGCTGCATGTACCTCTATGACTTCCCGAAAAGAAAATCATCCAAGCAAAGAAAGTAGGGAGTACTCGTATGGAAGACCAAAGTCCCTACTGTCTCAGACTCATGCAGAAACTCAGAAAAAAGATGATGAAACCAATTTAAAACTACCAAAAAGTATCCCCAGAAAACTCGAGAGATCCCCAGTATGGTTGCCAATTTTGTTGTGGGTGGGAAATCCCTCCTACGGACTAGCACTAAGGGTTTTATCATGCATGCAGAAATGAACTAAAGATTCTTACTTTTTACCATCATCCCATGCCTAAACCCCCATTACTCATATGTAAATACAAGGCTCAAGGGATCAAGTTGACGTACCTTATTTTTTGTGTATGAAGTCGATCCCTTTTCGTGCTTGGTCATTCTTTGACTTCAAATCTCCTCCCAATGCTGACCTGCATTTAAAAAAGATGAGCAAAGAACTCCACATGCATTTGATCTATGAACTAATGGGTTATATATTTAATCAATGGTGCAATCAATATTCAAATAATGACAATCTCATGTGGCGGGATAGGAAAAGCAATTATTTTATTAACTTTAAAATGATACCTTACAATGATAAAGTTGGCTACTGCTCCTCGATCCTGGTCTTGGGCTCTTCTTCTATTATCTTCCAACTGCTTTTCTCTATACTTCTCTTTACACAAGGATGGCTAAAGGTTGGGTCAAAGGGAATGCTCAATCGGGTATAGTTTATTTACTATGATTTTCCTCCTTTCAAATGGGAACCCTACCCCTTCTTTTATAGGCTAGAAGGAGCTAGGTATTTGGTCAAATGATCGGCCATGCATGGCCGAAAGGATACCCAAAGTTGTGTGTTTCGTCAGCAACTTTCCTTTTTTTGTTCTTTTGAAGGTCCACCTGGGTTGTAGTGGTTCAATTAGCGTGGACACTGTAGATACACGCGCGTTGTAGTGGAGCAAGGTGCGTGGGCCTTCAAAAATGGATTTTTTAGAAGATTTGTTCAGTAGTGGCTTGAAAAAGAAGGAATATGAGATGGCCTGATGCCAGGTAAGCATGCTTGGTGAAAATTAGTGTTATAACAAACACCCCACCTTCAAGGATAACATCAACCAATGGTGGTGGGAGGAACAACCAAAGAAAGGTACACAAATGTTCAAACTCTAGAATAATCTAAAGTACATCAAATATAAGATCAGAGAGTGGAACAAGGAAATTTTTGGCAACATAAACCAAGAGAAGAAAAATATTAAAGGTAGAATGAGAAGACTCCAGGAAGTTTTCATAGCGGAGGGCTACACAGAGGGCCTAAAAAAGGAAGATATCCAAATGACTTAGGTATATGCCAGCAGGATTAAATTCTATGGCACCAAAAGTCCTGAATCAGATGGCTAAAGGAAGGAGAGAGGAACACCAGGTTTTTTTCATAAAACAACCATTGCCAGAAGAGCCCACAACAAAATCCTGAAATTTAAGGATTGGGATGGGATCAAGCCAGAATCCCACAAGGAGATTGAGAATGACCTGGTAAGCCACTTCCATGGGATAGCCCAGGAACCCAAAAAATACCCAATGGAGGCCATCCAGAGGATTATGCAACACATCCCCTGACTATCCACCGAGGAACAGAATAACAACCTAAAAAAGACCATAGCTAAGGAGGAAATTGATCAAGTAATCCAAGAGATGCCCAACAGGAAATCCCCAGGCCATGGTTTCAAAGTGGAATTCTTCAAAGCCTATTTGGAAGTGGTCAAACACAATGTTTATAGGGTGGTGGAGGACTCTAGACTATCGGCCTCCATCCTAAAAGCATTAAATGCCATGTCACATACCCACTACTCAAAATCAAACTTTTTCATTGATTCCTCAACAGTCAGTATCCTCGAACTCCTACGGGGCTTAGCATAGGCTAGCTCTTTCCTTTCTCCACCTCCATGTGATTATAGTTCATGATTATGAGTCGAATCAGCATGGCGTCTTTTCACACTTCCTAACTCGGTGCTACTAGAATGTCGAGTCTCTCGACATTGCAAACCCTGAAGCTTGAAACAATGAAACATCGAACCCTGATGGGGCTATCAAGGGGCAAGTTTCTCTCTTGGGGACTTGTCTACGTGACCCTGTACTATGCCCATGCACTTAATCCAACCAAGACCTTAACGGATTTTCACGATTTGGGGAATCGCGATACACAACTCCTACATTTCCCAATTCAAATCCTTGAAACTTCCGAGGTCTCCAAAGTTTCCCTCCAAAGGGAGATCGACGGCCGTAGGCCTCCCATGATCCAACAGTATAGATCCTTTCGGGGTTTCGGTACTCGGGAGTTCGGAATGCAACGACTTCAAGACTCTTCATCATCCAATTCTTCGAATTGAGATATGGAAAGTCGTGTAAGAGATCGACGGCTCTTAGGAGCATGGATCCAATGGTCCACGGGATTTAGAGTATCGGGATTTCATGACTCGCGAAGACAAGATTTCTTTCCTTTTTGAATCCCCGGATGCTGAAACACCGAAACGTCGACCGGTAGCCACGTGTCCCATCGATGGACGATGGCGAACCTCAACCAAGATCGATGGTCATGGTCTTTTTGGGATGATCAACGATCACGATCAAATTCTGGCTTTCCTCAATCTTAATTGCTCCTCACGCCATTTCGAGGCTTCGGTGATCATAATTTCGTGACTTGTGAAGAAAAGGATTCTTTTCCATTTTGTGTTTCGGGTGCTAAAACGTCGAAGCGTTTACCAGCAACCACGTGAGCTCTATAGATGAATGGTCCAGGTACTTCCATTGACCATGGGGTCTATGGTCCTGATTTCTTCATCTCTTGCAAGGGAAAAAGGGAATGGGTTGTGGCATTAATGCCTGTGTCTCGCTCTTAAATCAAACGGTCATTACAGACCTTGGGATCCTCCGAAGGGATCTTTTTCATGCATCACTTGCAAAGGCAGATAGGGGTCAAAGAATTATCATCCATGTGTCCACCCTCAGATGAATGGTCCTCGTTGTTTCGCGATTTCATGACTTACGACTCCCAGTGACACAAATCCTTTGTCAACACGAATCCCTGGTATCCGAACTACTGATGGACTCTCGAAATAAGCCACGTGTCCTTCACGGATGGATGGTCTAGATCTATATCAAAATTTTTACCAAGGAGTGTCGCGATCTTTTGTCATCAGGACTCTCGAAACCCCAAACTCTGAATCCCCGATACCGACTCCTCTCTCGTGACTTTCACCCTTGTTCATGAGGGCATAACCCTCATGCACCTCCTAATGGATCCAACGGCTATCGGGCTTTCTATCTAAGATCCAATGAATCAAATCAATCCCACACCATGTACTCTCTCACTGCTCTCTGGACGGAAAAAGAAACCAATGGTCCAAATATTCCCACAGACCTTGGGGATCTACGGTCCCGATTTCCTCGCTATTCACGAAGGTATAGGAAAAGGGGCAAGGTATGTAACGCCCTTGTTTCTTTTCGTCAATCTAATGGTCGTGAGTGACCCAGAAATCCTCTGATGGGATCTCGTCCGTCGATTGATACTTATCCCTATGCTGCTACTTCGGGATTTTAAGAGGGTCATTCCTCCTCATACAGGGTTGTTAAGACTTGTGCATTCAAGTCCTTTTTCCAGGTTCTTGGTAAATCTTTCCAAGGAGGGAATCTCTGTGCAGAGGTCTATTCCGAGGCATTCCTGGAGACAGATAAGGGGAAACAAATTCCCGATAACAGACTAGAAGTCTGACTTGGTTCAACTTGTGCATAATTACATTCATTTATCAATCATAAGCCATGCATGGTTTTTTTTTTATAAGCATATATCTACCATTTCTTATCAAAACACTGCACAAACATTCTTATACTGTAATCATTCACAATTTCACAGTTTATGAGCATATATGTCAGCATATGAATTTCAAGATACAATATGAAAAACACTTATCAGAAATAACACCAGAAGTGGGTGCAACTACTGAGAGGGGTGCTCGTTTCCACCCAGCCGTAGGCTTAGCGACTCCCCACGGATTTACCACTAGCCACCCCCGAGCTGAGACCACGATGTTGTGAGACTGCGTCTCCATTTCCCAGTTATCAAGAGTGAAGGTTGCAATCCTTCCTCTCTTCTATCACTCACTCTAAATAATGCCAGAGTTCTCCCCTCGCGTCTTCCCTCGCAATTGCTTCTACCCACATGCCTTATCCTCTTGCGAGGTTGTGTGTGGTGCGATTACCCTCACGCTGATCAGGCCTGACGGCTCTATGGATGGGAGGTTCACCTCCCATCCCTCATTAAACCATCTACCCACCATCTTGTGAGATATTTAATTCAGGGCCAGCGAGCCGTTTTTGGTTCCCCGGGCCAGTGGAGTCCAAATACGGTATTCATTCTCAGTGGAAGTTAACTCCACCTTCCTAGGTTCCCTCCACTGCCATCGTGGTCTCTTTTTCTGCACATCCCCTCTCAGCAGTCCTGCAATAAATTCAAAATGTTATTCACATTCATTGACCTTTTCCTCAAGGTCCATTTACATCACATA
>JASDQU011402972.1:26910-40883 GCA_032191745.1 Picea mariana | reverse complement strand
TCTCATCTCATATTGTATTATAAATTGGATATATTGTAAAACGAGGTTTCCCTCTCAAAGTGGATTGTAATCATTGACTTTTTATCTTTTTTAAGGCATTGGATCATAACATTTGGTATCAGAGCATTGATCCTGGGGTTTTTTTTCTTCAAGCAGTCATCTTAGAATTTTTGCTATAACTCTTTTTTTGGGAAAATTCAGACATCAAAACTTGAAGGTTATTTATATTACATATCAAGGTATCTCTAGTAAACATTTCATCTTTTGGATCATTATATTTTCAGAGATATACCTTGTGGAAGATATGGTTTTTGAATAGTCCTATAACTAGTCTCAAACAAGTGTTCCAGGTAAAACAATCATATATTCTTCAAAGAGGATCCAAATTATGTGAGACCTATTGCATTTGAAAGAGGAAAATCCATAGTATTTATGGTAAAACTTTTAGAATCAGTTATTAAATAGCTGACATGTGACATTATGTACAAGTTTGCTCTCCTGGAAAGGCCAAAAATCAACGAGTTTTGGGAAAGTTACCCTAACTTTCACTTGACACATCCAATTTTGGTCAGAGATATGGCATTGAAGACAATAAATTCCAGAATACTATAGGCCAAAATTTCAAACCCAGAAGGGCTGAAATTTCATAAATATATCAGAAGGGAGGTCGGCCAGGAGAACATACTCCAAATTAAGGGCTTAAAAGGTACATAACTTACAATTGGCATAACTTTTTATTGGAAGATCTGTTTTTGGTGATAAAAAATGTGTAATAAAGAGGAAAAAGAGGAGAATTAATATTTTCTCAAATGGCTCCAAAGGATCCTCCAAAATTTACTTCACCATCTAAACCTCCAGAAATCTCAACCATGACTCAAGATGAAACTAATGAAATTTACCGCCATATGGAAAAGAGGATCATTGAAAATAGGGAACAAATGGAACACAAGATGGATGAAAATATGAAAATAAATATGGATGAAATGGAAATAAATATGGATAAGAAGATGAATGAGAATAAGAATGAGATGAAAAGAAATATGGATGAAATGGAAAATAAGATAGATAGGAAGATGGATGAGATGGAAAATAAGATGGGTGACATGACAAATAATGTGGAGGAAAATATATAAAAACCCAAGAAGGAATTGAAAAATCCCTCCTCTTCCATGATGTTTCATGCTCTAGATGATAGACTCTCTAAAGGATATATCAAAATGCAAGGAACTTAGGAAAATAAAGGTAGATTTTTGATTGAACAATCTGCTGATAATAAGCAATTTTCAAGTGGATTTAACTCCAATAGTGGAGTTAATTACGGTGGGGGCCCTAAATTCAACTTTTCCAAGATTGAATTAAAGAAGTTTGATGGTACAAAGGTCTTTACCCGGGTGAACCAAATAGAGCATTATTTTGAACTGCATAATATTATGGATGATAAGAAAAAGATTCACACAACAACTTTGACCTTTGTGATAAAACCATATCAATGGTATCAATGGGTAGTTAAAAGCAAGCCCCATTTTTATAATTATACTTGGGGTATATTTACAAGAGACTTAGAAGCACAATATGGAAAATTCTGGGAACATGACTACTTCAGTCAATTGACACGGATCAAGCACTTAGGTGATATTGAAGATTACACTTTAGAATTTCATCTATTGACCACAAGGGTGGATAAAATAAGTGATGATGATTTTTTGGAAGCTTACATGTGTGGATTAAAAGAAGACATTAAACATGAGTTTTTCTTAAGACATCCTACAAATATTATGGAAGTTATGCAATAGGCTCATCATATTCAAGCTAAGAATAAGACTACACACAAGTCTACCATTGGAGCACAAACATGAAAGAAAGATCATTGTGGGGTTCATAAGGAAAGCATAACTCAATCGACAAAGTTGTTACCTCAACAAATGGATGAAAGAAGAGAAAAGGGACTATGTTTCAATTGTGACAACAAGTACAATAAGGCACATAAATGCAGTGAAAAGAAAGTATTCTACATAGACAATGAAGAGGAATAATATCAAGAATTGGAACCATATCAAGATATAGAGCTAGAAGAGACTACTCCAACGATATATTTCCATGCATCGACCATAATCAATACTCCACAAACCCTAAATATAGAAGGATATATCAAAAAGGAAAAGGTAACAATGTTGATTGATTCTTGTGGTACCCATAACTTCATCAATTACAAATTAGAAAAATATCTCAATTTCTTTGTATATCCAACACCAGAGTTTTAAGTAATGATTGCAGATGGAGGTACCATAAATTTTTTTGAGAAGTGTCATAGTATTAATCTCAACATAGGGGAATATTTATTGGATAACCCCATGGTTTCCATCAAAATGGGTGGTGTTGATGTTGTATTAGGAGGCTAATAGTTACAATCATTGGGAACAATAGACATTAATTTTCAAGATCTTTTCATGAGATTTTTCTCAGAAGGAAAGACAATTGAGCTTAGAGGTATCCAAGGGAAACCCTCTAAACTGATAAGCTCTAACAACATGAAAAAATTACTCAAAAGGGACATGATGGTGTAATTGCATAATTGCGCTCACTAGATGTTCAAACATCTATAGCCATTGCTCCAATGGATCTCCAAAAAGTTATCAACAATCATTCCAAGGTATTTGGAGAGATGCCTAAGGTTCTTCCACTTGCTCAAGATCATGGCCATGCTATTCATCTGCAACCAAGAAGTGTAAATCTAGTCTTCCACTTTTCTTGCTTAAAGAAGATAATTAGTGACAAGATCCTACTGAAAACAATTTTATCATAAATTAATGGACAAGGGAAAATCATACTAGAACTAGAAACAATCCTTGAAATTTGGATCGAGAAGCTGTGAAATCGAGCAATTACTGAGCACCTTGTCAAATGGAAGAACCTATCAATGGAAGATGCAGCATGGGAAGATGATTTCTTCATACAGATATAGTCGCGGTTGTCAAGTGTTGAGGACAACACTTGTTTGAAGGGGAGGGACATGTTAATCCCTAGGAAAATCCCCATGTTATGTATAAAACCCCTTAGTAAGACATAGATACTGAATTATTACATTTCTACTGTTATATTTGTATCTTGGATAGAACCCTTCATTGCACCCTTTCATTACAATTGTACCCTTTGTCTCATATATAGATAACAAGGAGACTTAGTCTTAGGAGCATATTATCTCATCTCATATTGTATTCTGAATTGGATATATTGTAAAAGGAGGTTTTCCCCTCGAAGTGGAATGTAATTTCTACTTATTTTTACATTTTTCCCTTATAACAAATTAGTTGACTCCTAGTGATTTTTACGATGCTATTATTATTTGTTACTTTATTTATTATTTTCTTAAATTGTTATTACCTGTTATTATTTTAAAACCATTTATTTATTGTCTTCATTTAATATCTATTATTTATTATTACTTTAATTAAATAATATGGATCATTATAGGGTGTGCCTTGAATACTTTTGATATAGCCTCAAGTTGAGAGGAACGTGTGGCATCAATAATTCGAGGTGGGGGAGCTTGTCTCAAAGTGTTATGTTGATATGTGAAGACTTGTTGACAGCTAGTGCAATGAGAGGTAAAACTTATATTGAGGGAGATCATGAGACCTGTTTGGAGGAAGAAGAGTACTTCTACTAAACGAGATGACATTTGTATATGTTTTGAATGTTGTTCTTGTTATACTTCCACTTTTCTAAACTAGGCCTTGGGTCAGTGACTAAATTTGTGTGATCAATTTCTTGAATACTTATTTTGAAAGAGGGTGCCTCATTCTCCTCATGCCACATGGGTGGTATGTAAGGCTCTAGTGGAGGGGGGATTTGAGATAAGTCTAGAGGTTCATCTTTGTAAACTTATTGAGGAGAGAAAGGTTTTCTAAGAGAATCCTTATGATCTACAAATTCTCCAAGGATTCTTTCTTCAAGTTGTCTCATGTAGGGCATGAGTTTCTCACCAATCCTACCTAAGGTAGGTGATTTTATGATTACTTAGATGGGAAGGGGACAATTTTTGAGGTAAACTTAGTTAAGAGTAGTGAAGGGTATCATGTAGAGAATAATTGGTAGGTATATTCCATGGTTAACTTTGTTCACACAATATGGATTATGTCCTCCTACATTGTAAGGCTAGGTTGGAACTATTGAATGAGTACTCAAGTGGCTACTAGGAGGCATGCTAAGTAGACCAATTTGAGTGAGATGAGATACGTTATACATTTTTTTATGATAGATTTGGTTGACCCCAATATGTATGGAACTAGGTGTAGAAGACCCGACCCCCTAATCCTCACTTAGACTGGCAGGGTGTCATGATTTCTCCCTTTTTAACACTCAAGTGAGTACTTGGGAACATCAATGTCTATGTGAGGACTTATCATATCCCATCATATGCTATGTTTCATATTATATTAAAAATTATTAGCTGCAAAATTCCCCAATCAGACAATCAACATTCCTCCTCGGCCTCATCTACATGTCCTGTAGCTAATTTGAACTTACTCTTGTCGGGGTACTTACTCACCAAATCTGTCAACCTATTTGATGGCATCGTTCTAATGGATTACCCTACGAATCTAACAAATTTTAGATATCCCAATTCAACAGCTATGATTTCATCGAAGCCTCTACTCAATCTATGGTTTAACNCCCCCCCCCCCCCCCCTGCATCATGTCCTGGTCTTACCATTCCTAGTGGGTTCCACCTTGATTCATGAGTGCGATCAAATCTCTCCCATTCTAGATCAACGATCTACTTTCCTTCTCAGAACTCCACATTATCTGAGTATCTTTGTTTTGACTCCACTGAATATTTTGAATTGGCCACTCCAAATACACACGCTCTGACAGATCGAACATTCCTCCTAGAGGCAATTCTCACAAGATCTCATGAGAAAACTGAACTCAAGTTTTCTTCGGGAAAAAGCAGTCTGGTTCTGAACTTAAACCTTCAAGGATTTTACCAAATATCTAAAGGTCCAAAAACAACTCTACGACCATCAAATGCCTCTCGATTTTATGAGAAAGAATGATCTTGCACATCTTGCAAGATTTCCACATAGATATTGCAAATACCTGAGGACTCAAGGTCCTCCTTTTCTCACAGGAATCTCTCCGATCAATAGGCTTCCACACCATTGGTTAAATGATGTTTGTGTCCATGTATTGCAATCTTTCCTATAAAGATGTAAGATCCACAGGGATGCATATTGTCCATACTTATTCATTTTCACAATTTATCAAGTTACTAATGGAAACATCTATCCATCCCAATTATTTAGAGGTTTCATTTATCGATTACAAGAATTTACATTCCCATTGAACTATATAATTCTATACACCCATCATTCATGCACAAATTAAACATGTCAAGTTATACACTTATCTGATTATGGAAAATTTCCAATTCTAACTGTTTGAGATAGAACATCTTTCCTCCCAACCTTAGGCCACATTGTAGAGTACCTTCCTAAAGTATGCCACCCCCGCGCCAAGCCATGATACCAGAAGGGGATTGATTCAGTTGGTCTCCAATTTAGATGATCTACGAAGTTTACTCTCCTTTCACTGACAATAACATAAGTTTTCCCCTTTCCATTGAGCTCAGGGTCTCTACAGGTTTATCGTGTTCTTTCTCAACTGGATTTAATTATACACAAGGGAGTCCCTTCTCTACTAATCAATCCCTCAACGACCTCCCTTTACCAGTGTCGGTTTCTATCTAGCAATCACCAAGCTGCAACCCACTATTGCTCAAGTCTAAATTTGGGTCTTCTCTGTTTCAGGGTGATCAATGTCGAGTTGTACAAGTTTCCTATTTTCTTCAAGGAAACCTCTCACTCTTCTCAATCTACGCTCCTGAACTTCTCTGTTCTCAGCACACGTTCTCTATGAGTCTGTTGCTTATGAATCCAATTCAAAAATTCTCTTCTTAGCTCCCCGTGTGTGTGTCCCTTTCTTTTGTCTTTGATACCACACTCTGCTTGCTAATATTCTGGATCTACACCCTCGTGTGTGGTCTCTAGTGGTGTTTTTTCCCACCTTTGGTCTCTTCCTCGACCAATATCCTTGGAATTCCCATGGCATTCTTGCAGACGCAACTTGTAGTCTACAATTCCCATTATGAAAGGGTAACCATGATGTCCTACTATATGTCATTCAATTGGCCCTTTGCTTCTCCAAAATACCATCTTGTCAACGACCATTATCTGCCTCAACCACTTCCCTGGCCTTCCATAATTGGTCACGTGGCACATTCAGATCAGGGACGCTATGAGGTATGTGTTTATGCTTAGCATGCAAAAATTAACTTGTTAAACAAGCTTCTTGTTTTCTTCATAAAAACAACTCATCTCCCCACTCCATGCCTCTTCATCAATTCCCACGCATGTATCATGGCCAAAATTTGCAAGGTGGTTTCCTTTCAGTCAACGGTTTTGGTTCTTTTATTAAATCAAAACATAATTACATGCTTCATAAACATACTTTATACGAAGTCTTAGCATAATTATAGTCTTGGGGGAAAACATGGTGTTACATTCCCCTCCCCTTTAAAAGAAACATTGTCCTCGGTGTTTAAAACACCATGTATGTACAATTACACAGAAAAAAAAACTGGGTATGTAAATCACATGGCATCCTCTAGCACATGTAGCTTCATCTGCTCCAAAGTGCTTCAATTGCACCTTGACCTGCACAATGGCTCGGTTCTAGAGCATTGTTTCTCTCTTGACTGGGATTCATTGGGGTTCGAGATAGAATTCTCCTTCTGGTTCCACATGTATCATAGTCTAATCAATTACATGATTAGGGTCATGTACATATTTATTTAAAAAATATACATGGAACACATTATGAACTCTAACAACAAGTGGTAATGCAAGTTTGTATGCCATTGGTCCCACTCTTTCCTGGACTTCAAATGGTCCACAATAGCAAGGTGCCAATTTATCACACATTCCCATTCTCAGGGAACTCCTCTTGGGTTTCTCTTAGAGATACACATGCTCTCCTACTTTGAATTCTCTATGAGTTCTCTTGTTGTCTGCATAGCTCTTGTTGTCTATCTTTGGCTACTTTCAGATTCTATCTTATCTTAACCATTGTCTGCTCCATTTCCTTGAGAAATTATGGTCCAAGTGTGAGCTTATCCACTGGGATGTCCCAACTGATTGGAACTCTACACTTTCTGCCATGCAAGACCTTAAAAGGGCTCATTTTCAATGATTCCTAATAACTGTTGTTGTTGGCACACTCTACCAAGGGTAGATATTCCTCCCACTCTTTGGGTTGATGCATAACATGAATCCTCAACATGTCCTCTAATATTATGTTCACTCTTTCAATATGACCATATGTTTGAGGATGATAGGTCGTACTAAATTCCAATTATGTTCCCAAGACTGCAAACGAGATTCTCCAAAAAATTGAGATGAACTTAACATCTCTATCCGAAATTATGGTCTTGAGAAAACCATGTGTTGAGGAAAAGGTATGAAGAACCTTACTCAAACATTTTCATATCTTTCTAGGCTAAGGAAATATAGTTGGGAATGTTACCTGGAGTTTATAGCCTTTAATTCAAAACATTCTCTTAATCCAGAGGTAATATGTACTAGGGACTAAGGCTGATTTTATATGTTATATGTAACTATGCAAAAGAAAGAAAGAAAATATATACATAAGTGTGTACATGAAAAGAGACGAGAATAAAAGTAAAATATGAACAATATCATTAAGATACGCATGTGAAACTGAAATCAGAAATCTGATTTTTATATTAACTTCATTATAATATACAAAGAAAAACTCTCTTTACAAATTCCTGCGAGGGTGGGACCAAAGTCATATTTAGAAGTCTCCGATGGACACCATACAAAAAGAATCTGGAAACAAAAGAAAATTGAAGCTATAGATCTGGATCATCTTTCCATAAAAGTTATTTCACTTGACTCTGCAAAATATTCTTTATGGATCATGAAATTTAATCCATAAGCAAACAAGAACACACAAACTGCCCAAGAAAGATCATAATCGTTAGAAACAAGCTGCTAAAAGATATGATTCAATTTTGAATCCTTTTGCCTTCAATAAGACCCTGTTGTCATCAAGATGGTTTAGATTTCTAGTAAACTTAGAATGAATGAAGAAAATAATTATCTCACAAGTACAGAGCAGGCCTTATATCAGAAGTTCTCCTTATGTTCTCTCTCCCTTTTTCTCTTCTTTTGATTGAGCTATTATTTTTTTTCAATAAATTATGGTAGTTCAACTACCTTTCTTTTGTTAAGATTAATTAGCTTAACTAATCAGTTGAGACAAATAAATAATAATATATAAATTAGGGTCTATTTAAATAATAACTAAATAGGTGGGACCCCTTGTCACTCCAATTTTCATTTCTTTAATAATCATCAAAACATGAAATATAATACCCCAAAAATTTAAATCAAATATCCGCCTTGTAACTCCCATCCTCATATTAATAGTCAAAATTTTAATATCAAAATAAAACATGACTATATCCAAAAATAGAATCATATCCATGTTTTCCAAAACAAATATGTCTAAATGTATATTTGTTGTCCAAACATTCTGTCATAAAAATTGTCCTCAAAATAAAATAGCATTAACAACATTAAAAACCATATTTGCTATGAGAGGCAATTTGCCTCTTTTCATTACTGTTCTCTTTGGATCTCTCTGTTGTCTTGATTTCTATAGAAACCTTAGGTTGATTGGAACCTTGAGGATGAATTTCATTGATGACATGGGAGCAGTTTTCCTTGAGGTGGATATGAGAGGACACTGATTCAGAGAAGAATTAGAGGAATTGACCACTTTTTTCCCTTTATCAATCTCTGGTTCAGGCATGGTAGTTTTGAGCCTTTTACTTGCATGTGAAGAATGGGCTGGTGAAGAAATGTGATTAGCTTGGTCATTTGGGTTAAATGGCGGTGGAGAAGGGGGCAATGGAAATGATACTGTAGGCCAACCATTATGATGTGCAACAGGTTGATAGAAGATCTCTTGCTTGCCATCATTGGCAAGTGGTTCTAGCTGCATAGAAACATGAGGGGGGACACAAATACTAGAGAAATTTTGGTGTGGTTGGAAAGGAGGCCTCTCAGGCCTAGGTTGTAGAATTCCTTGGCAAACTAGATTAAAAAACCCAGCTTGGAAAAGTTGATTTAGTTCTTGCAGATCAACGCCAAAATATATTGAAAATCGTGGCCTTCTATGGCCTCTTTTCCAATTGTTTCCTCTACCTCTGTTTGCACCTCTTCCATTGTTGCCCCTGCTAAAGAAACTCATCCTAAAGAAATATTCCAATCATAATATGAAAACTTTTATCAATCCATTCACTAATACTCTACCTAAATAAAATCAAGATGTTGGTGTTGACGATAAAAATTGCAACGAGGATTTCGCCCGCAAAGTGTTTCTAAAGCCTATTATTTAAACTAAGCTAATGATATATAATACTAGTAGGTGGGACCCCCTTGTAGATTGGAGGATCATATAAGGTTATTATTACACATTTATGCTATTTTTTGACACTTCTTATAGGGTTCTACATGGTTGATGATGAAATATTGGTTTTATTTGCGACATAATGCCAGATGGATGATGGATTTTATGTGTTGATTTTGTTACTCTAAGCTCTAAATTCCATGTATGAATGGTTTATATTCACTGTTATTACATTTCTATTGGCACCATGATTTATTACTTGTTACAACTGCACAAGACACATGTTAGTTATAACAAGATACAATAGCAATATGGAAAAAAATCCAAGAAGAAGGAACTAAACTATGTTATGCTATGCTATACTATATGCATTTGAAATTAAAGAAATTGATGTTAGTCCTAACTAGAAATGTTAGTGGCTATACGATTTTATTGATTTATATGGGGAGCATGTGATATATGTTATAGTATGGGTTTTGTAATGGTTAATATGGATCGGGTGGTGCAATTGGCAAGCAATGTGTACAAGTTTCAATGCATGGATTAAAGGTTGGCTGGTTGTCGTGTACTATGTAATTGAATGAGATAGAGGGTGGTAGCGACGTGTAGTAAATGCACATCACTCCATACTTCTCCCACTGTTCGTCACCCTAGCATGGTTATTGTTCATTTGGTTTTTGCTATGGTTAACCTCCGGGATTCAGGCGTGGAAGGAACTACTCGACCAAGCTCACATTTTTAAGGCCATTTGGTTACAAGTATGTTTTTTTTTGCCCATCCATAAACTTGCTTTGTGTATGAAATGAACGTTGTCTTGGTAATGCATTGGTCTGTGTTTTCTTGAGGCTGGAAACTGTGTAAACGGATGGTGTTTTATATGGAATGATTGTGTGTGTTATTTTTTGCAAATGGAAAAGATGATGGTTGAAGTTGTGATTTCATTGGTTGTTCTGTGTGGTGGAAGCCGTGATGGATCTCTGTTGTCTTTATGGGTTTTTATTGGAGGGTTTCATTTTGTTTGGCCTTGCTGGTCGTTTCCTCACAGTCATTGTAACCACGCCCGGTTGTATTTGGTGCTATGGGGTTGTTGTGTATGATTTGAACCACCTTTTGGTCATTGCATATTGTTTTCCACCTGGTCGTGGCCTCATTTTATGTTATTGGTATCTGCACAGTTGGTTATGGGTGGCTATTATGCCAAGAAGCTTGATTTAGGATTGGTTGGTAGTACCTGGGCTCTGCATTTCTATCAGAATTATTTGGATTTTGGGGAAAACCACAAGGGTTATTCCCCTGTGTGTTCTTGGTGTTGGTTACTGGCCAATAAGAAACCTCTGCTCCTCAACATCATGGTCTACCCTACCTGGTTTCGAACTATCACCCTGTCTTGCAAGCTAAGGGTTATAAGGTTGCGGTTCCACCATGCTTGTCTCGAAAGCTCTCACCTACTGTTGATATGGTTGGCCTCCGGTCTCCTTGTGTTTGGTTCCACCGAGTGAACCCTTGGTTATTTTTTCATTAGTTATAGAGCCAGATTTTGATAAACTAAACCGGTCACGCTCTGTTGGGTATCTTGTTGACTGTCATGAGTTGGTTGAGTAACATTGACAATGGATTTGATTATTGGCTCCTCTTTGTTTGATCGGTTTGATTAACCAGTTGTAATCAGAAATGATAATTGGTATATAGTCGTTGCATTCTTTTATTATGAAAACTAAATCAATAACTCAGTATGGTTTAATTGGTTGATTAGAGAGTTGTAATAGGGAATGATAATGGGCATACGGTCGCTGCCTCCTTTTGTTGTAATAGTTGGATTGATAACTCAACATTGTTATGAATGGTTTGATTGGGAGTAATTGGATATGTACAGTCCCAGAGATCCCTCTTTGTGTTATGTGTTGGTTTGTGTGTTCCTACAACGTGGTAAAAATTGAAGTGGTGGTTGTTGTTGTTGTTTATTTAATTTGCCCGATTGAGATTATTGCAATTTGAAAAGTTGATAATTGTGGCTTGGATGTCTACTGTGTATGATTTATGGACATCGTGCATTGTTTTGTTTTATTGTACCATCATAGATGAGCACAGGGTTTTGGTAGTATGGTTTCATTGCAAATTTAATTGTTAAAATTGTCAAGGGAATGGGATCGGGCATGTTTAAAAAAGAGTCTGATCGACTCAGGAAAGACCTGTGTCTGTGTTTGATTTGAGAAATTAATTTATGGGCAGTGGTTAATGTTTTGATGCTGAACAGAGTTGAAGCAATATGACTGTGTGTTCATTGGATTTTGTTTCAAATATAAAAGGGAATGAATTGAAAAGAAACATAATTCTTTTAAACAATATGGGTGAAGTCATGATGATTATGAGTATAATTATATTCTGTGTTAATTGAAAGTTTTTGAGGAAATTGAATGTGGGACAGTGAACAAGTTTTAACACATAGTATTGTTTAATTGGCCGCATTAGTTGTTTAATTGGTGTTGGAATAGTTGTATTGAATACAAAACTATTTTTATGGATTATGTAATTGTTTTTTCGAACAATATTCACTTTTTTTCCCTACCATTATTTCACTTTTCGCTCACTACAATTCCCCTCGCCCTTCCATATTCACTATCCACTCCCTGTTCCTAAAATTTTATTATAGTTAAGATTAGTTATGTATTATGACAGTTAAGGGACTGCAGGGGTGAATTATAGTGATATATTCTTTTGGTTTACGATACAGTTGATTGTTTGATGTCTATGAGCAGTAATCATGATATCCCCCCCCCCTGCCCCCTCATTTTAACATGTTTTCGCTCACTACAACCCCTCACATATCCCAAAACCCTTGTTCACCCCTTTCTCATTGACAACTACTAAACAATTTGTATGGATTGGATTGCACGAGTCTGATATGTTGTTGAGCCAAATTTTATTTCATATTTTAAAAGAGTTGTCATATATGGTTGTTAAAGAAACTATTTGTTAATCAATTATGCATACAAGAATAAGCTTTTTTAGCAGAGGTATCCATGGAAGGGGTAGCTGAGGAAGAGGTAATTGGGACAGGGGCCATAGAAGGCTAAGATTCCCTATACACTTTGATGCAAACTCACAAGATTTAGGCTAGCTATTTCAGGCTAGATTTTTTAACTGGATTGGGAAAGGAGTGGTCCAACCTAGTCCTAAAAGGCCTCCCTTCCAAGCCCCACAGGTCCCTGGTATCCCAGTGCCTCCTCATGTTTCACTACAACCTGAAGTTCCTGAAAATGATGGATGGCAAGAGATTGTCCACCCGACAGTCTCCCAACATCGTGGTTGGCCTAACATGTCTCTACCTGCTCCCCCACCTATCAATCAAATTGTCCAAGATGCCCTTGTCCACTCACCGATACAGTCTTCCCATGCAAACAAAAGGTTAAAAACCGAGGCCCACCATGCCCCTGACAAAGGAAAATCCATTGCTACCCCTTCCTCACCCTTAAATAACTCTGATAAATCTGTGTCCTCCCGCATGCATTTGAGAGATGGTTGCTCTCATCTGATCAGTTAGATTAGGCCTAAAGGCTCCACACAGCTTAAGGCAAATTCAGAGAGATCAAAAGGTGAAAAAAACAACAAGGGAAAGATTGCTTCCTAGAGTGGAAAATATGGATTTTAATTTTTTATTTATTAATTGTTGAAAACAGTTGACTTCTGAAATTTCGGACAACACACTATTTTTTGGATATATGGGTAATATATTTTTGGAAATAATTTCAATTATCATTGATATAAATTGTCAAAATATGAAAATTATGATGGGAGTCACAAGGAGGGATGTTTTGTTTGCTTAACTAGTTGTGTTATCATTGTTAGAGAACTAAAGGGAGTCACACGGGTTCCCACCTACTAGTTATTATTTATTTAAAACCCTTATTATGATTTTATTACTTTTCTCCTTAACTAAAAAGTTGGTTGAATTTTAGTTAACTTAACTAAGGAAGTAGTTCAACTACTTCAACCAATTCTAATTTGCTTAAAGACAAAAGGAAAGGGAGGAACGAGAAGACAAGGAGACACATACTAAGGTTTTCCCTTTGAGTTTTTTATGAGATAATTCAGTTTTCATTCATTCCTTAATTCATTAGAAGCCTAATTATTTTTTTATGATAATAGAGTCTTATTGGAGACAACAAGATTCAGGGCTGAATTACATCATTCAAACACTTTTTTTTCATAGGTGTTGATCTATCTTTGATAGTCTGTGTAGACTTGTCTGTTTTTGAATTAGATTTGATGAATGACAAAGAATATTGTGCAGAGTTGAGTGGGAAGCAATCTGTGGCAAGCTGATCCAACTTTTAAAGTTCAGTTTTTTACTTTTTGTCAGAATTTCTTTTGTATGTTTCACCAGGGACATCTAAGTTTGACTTTGGTCCAAAGCTTCCTCAGGAAATTTTGTAAAGAGAATGATTCTTTGATGAATTGGAATGAAATAAATGATT
>JASDQU011402972.1:11936-23674 GCA_032191745.1 Picea mariana | reverse complement strand
CATTTTAACATTTTTTCACTCACTACAACCCCTCACATATCCCAAAACCCTTGTTCACCCCCTGCTCATTGACAACTACTAAACAATTTGTATGGATTGGATTGCATGAGTCTGATATGTTGTTGAGCCAAATTTTATTTCATATTTTAAAAGAGTTGTCATGTATGGTTGTTAAAGAAACTATTTTCTAATCAATTATGCATACAGGAATAAGCTTTTTCAGCAGAGGTAGCTATGGCAGGAGTAACTGAGGAATAGTTAATTGGGACAGGGGCCATAGAAGGCTAAGATTCTATATACACTTTGATGCAGACTCACAAGAGTTAGGCAAGCTATTTTAGGCTGGATTTTTTAACTAGATTGGGAAAGGAGTGGTCCAACCTAGTCCTGAAAGGCCTCCCTTCCAAGCCCCACAAGTCCCTGGTATCCCAATGCCTCCTCATGTTTCATTGCAACCTGAAGTTCCCGAAAATGACGAATGGCAAGAGATTGTCCACCCGACAGTCTCCCAACATCGTGGTTGGCCTTACATGTCTCTACCTGCTCCCCCACCTAACAATCAAATTGTCCAAGATGCCCTTGTCCACTCACCGATACAGTCTTCCCATGCAAGAAAAAGGTTAAAAACCGAGGCCACCATGCCCCTGACAAAGGAAAATCCATTGTTGCCCCTTCCTCACCCTCAAATGACTCTGATAAATCTGCGTCCTTCCACATGCATTTGAGAGATGATTGCTATCATCTGATAAGTGAGATTAGGCCTAAAGGCTCCACACAGCTTAAGGCAAATTCAGAGAGATCAAAAGGTGACAACAACAACAAGGGAAAGATTACCTCTCAGAGTGGAAAATATGGATTTTAATTTTTTATTTATTAATTGTTGAAAACAGTTGACTTCTAAAATTTTGGACAACACACTATTTTTTGGATATATGGGTAATATATTTTTGGAAATAATTTCAATTATCATTGATATAAATTGTCAAAATATGAAAATTATGATGGGAGTCACAAGGAGGGATGTTTTGTTTGCTTAACTAGTTGTGTTATCATTGTTAGAGAACTAAAGGGAGTCACAAGGGGTCCCACCTACTAGTTATTATTTATTTAAAACCCTTATTATGATTTTATTACTTTTCCCCTTAACTAAAAAGTTGGTTGAATTTTAGTTAACTTAACTAAGGAAGTAGTTCAACTACTTCAACCAATTCTAATTTGCTTAAAGGCAAAAGGAAAGGGAGGAATGAGAAGACAAGGAGACACATACTAAGTTTTCCCTTTGAGTTTTTGTTGAGATAATTCAATTTTCATTCATTCCTTAATTCATTAGAAGCCTAATTCTTTTTTTAGGATAATAGGGTCTTATTGTAGACAACGATATTTAGGGCTGAATTACATCATTCAAACACTTGTTTTTCATAGGTGTTGATCTATCTTTGATAGTCTGTGTAGACTTGTCTATTTTTGAATTAGATTTGATGAATGAAAAAGAATATTGTGCAGAGTCGAGTGGGAAGCAATATGTGGCAAGCTGATCCAGCTTTTAAAGTTTAGCTTTTTACTTTTTGTCAGAATTCCTTTTGTATGTTTCACAAGGGATGTCTAAATTTGACTTTGGTCTAAAACTTCCTTAGGAAATTTTGTAAAGAGAACGATTCTTTGATGAATTGGAATGAAATAAATGATTGTTTTATGTCTCATCTGTTTTGATTATTGACATGGTGTCTTTACTTCTATATCTATATTTATTTGCATCTGTTATGTTCAGAAAATCACATAAATAATGAATTTTTCAGCAAGCTTTTATTTATAAAAAAAACAGCCTAAGAACTTGTAAACAATACTTGTGAATTAGGATAACATTTTTTATGGCTATAAACATAGGGTGATATTCCCGTCTATCTTTCTTTAGCCAAGAAAGATCTGAAAATGCTTGAGTAAGATCATTTCATATATTTTCCTTAACAGTTGGCTCTATAATTCACAACAGAAGCATATGCAATCCATCCATTGACACAACTTCACCAAATCCAATTTAATAATTAATTGCAATTGAACATGGAATGATAGGGTCATCGGGAATATGAGGGGGTTTATAATGAATGAAAAATGGTAGCATGGACGGGAATCAACAAATGGATATTGTTCAAGTAAAACACAAAGCTCTTTTTCTTTAAAAAACAATATCTCCATAATACAAATTTCAACTAAAATCATCATCCAATCCTCTTTAATCATTTTCCTTTAAAAATGAAATTCAAGATAACATAACAAGGGATGGATTAAATGTTATCGGGAAGGTGGTGGGCATATACTGAGCGAAAAATGAAACAATGAATGGGAATAATAGCGATTACTGTTATGTTACAATAAATAAAATTTATTAACTTTAAAATCAATATCCACAAAATCATTTAAATATCTGTTGTTTTCCATGCACATTCATTTCCAAAACTTCAACCAAATTATGTTTGTGCCATAACGCTCTTTTAAAATTCAACACACAGAATCCATAGCCTGGCAACAATCCTTTTAAATTGCACAATATAAAACTCAAGGGAAATTTATATGATTATCAAACCTGTGAATTTCATTTCTTATTTTAAAAACTGTCATAACGTTCTGTAGGAGATTGTTTACACAACAATTTAACTCAGTCATAATCATCCATAATGCTTCAAAACATCATGAGAGGAAGAGTAACATAGAGCTATCGTCCTTTTCTTATATCACAACCTCCAATAACAATTGCAAACAAATTGGGTTCAAAACCCCAATGCAAACATGGTGAGCATCAAACCCACATAAAAATGTAACTCGACAGAATTTCCTTATGGGTAAACAACAAGTGGGCCATGATTTTGTGGGTCAAGTCCATTTTCCCACTATTTGGTTAAAACACTAAACAAGACTTTGAACCTGTTTTTATATTATTTACTTGCCCACATTATCCTATGGGAAAACAAGGTTTGGGAGTGGAAAATAGGCACATGCCTCAAGGTATGGTTGCAAGCAAAGAAAAAATATTTACTTCCCAGAGTGACTGCAAGATAATACATAGGGCTCCATCACCTTTTAAAACAATGACAAGGATAATATGAAATGGCTGCGAGAGTTTGAAAGTATGGATATGCAATTGTGATACAACACAATGATCACGAAACCGACTATGGTTCAAAAAGTTCAACAAAATTTCGAACTTGGATTTTATTTTATTCATTTGCATGTATATTGTAAGAGTAGAAGAGGCCTGGAGCAGGCATATAGGTGTAGGGTTTGAAACGTGGGCTGCGGGAAAAGAAAAACTTGACTCTTTTCCATCAACATGACAGAAAGAAGAAAACACACAGGTCACCCATAAAATCCAATCCATAGTAATAATAAGAATGCACATCTTTTAGGATGGGGGTGCTACGCAATAGTCACAAGACTCGACTGTAAGTTTCTTTTTACAGATGAAACCCTCAAAACTAATCATATAAAATGAGCGAAATTGAATCACCTTCCACCACAGTTATTTTCCAACCGCTATATCATAGTAATACCACCTTTTATCCAGGCACATACAACCTTATACATCAAATAGAATAAAATGTCGAACAATATTGCCAGTTTGAAACATTTAAATGCCAATAGGAAGAAACCCAAATCAAACTGTGAATTACACGTCCAAAATGCCCACAACAAATCCATTATAAACTTCAGAAAATAAACACATTTTGCATGAAAACTCTAAGAGCCAACATAATAATTTTATCTGGAGTAGAGCTAACCATCATGAATGGAGAGATAATATGAAACATACCTGTGAGAAGAATGCCAGAAAGCTAAAGAGGAAAACTATTTCTTTGCCAAAGGTCGAGCACAATTGAGGCGTTACTAACCAGAGTAAAAAAATGAATGTGAGGAGAAAGTGAAGGTGGTAGCTTCGAGGTAGGGTAAGAACAACGTGCAGAAGATGCACATATATTCCCCTATTTTCACATTTAATTCCATCAACCACAACCAAATATGGAGTGTTTCCAAATCCAAACAAAACTTTGTTCCAAACATAGAATATCACCATCATATATCCATAACATACCATTTCCAAATTCAAAGTCGAATCAACCTCTCATATGAATGTCCATTTAACACTTAGCACCGAAATAACATGTCCCATATACTTTGCTAGTGGAGTATTATATTCACATAATAATCATTTGCCCATGTATGCAAATATACCATGAGTTGGATGTGACTTATATTTGAACACATATCAAAATCTAAGTGCAGCAAAAGCGAACTAAAATGTTTAATAAAATAAACATTTCCTCCATTTTGAAATCAAATTGCTTAGAACCCTTAACAACCATTAGTTGCACATGGAAATAGGTTAGGATTTCCACTCTTATTCTCAAAATGTGAATCTTTCTCATAAGGTAATTATGAGCGCCATAAGAGGAGCACTTTCTATCATTGTTTTTATCAAGGGGTCCCACCTATCGAGTATTATTTAGAATATATATAAGTAATAATGCATTGCAACCCATTTGCGGGCAAGAACTTTATGTTGCGTTTTTTTAGGCGTCAACAAACTAGTGACTCCACAAGGAAATATGTTCTCAACATATTTAGAACTTAGAATGCTTGGATCCACATAATGGTAGAAGTAGGTGATTGAAACTACTTAGAAAATAGCTATGCAACATGGGGGAATGATGGTTTAAGGGAAAAGATGAGATGTGATTTTGGGGAATAACTTATGGAAAGTGAGATGTATGAGGGGAAGTGGTCCTGTATGCATAATCAATAAGGTTCATAACTAATAACACTTTTTGAAATTTCAAGGAGAATGCTTCTGATATGCTCTTGAATATCATAATGGAGGAAAGAAAGGGATAGCAGAAACTAGGAAGAAAACAAAACCAACTATACTACAACAATATTGAAAGAAAAAATATATTCCATCAATGTCTCAAAAGGAAGATATCGTAGAAGCTATGCCTATCTTAATTTCATTGATAAAAAATGCTTACAGAATGACATCATTATGGAAAAATTGATCCAGACTTTATTTCTAATGACCATGTAAAATAGAAAATAAAACTCAATAAACCAAAGTGACAGAAAAAACGTTAGACAAAAATATATACAACAGTCATATTTATACAAAATAGAGTCGATGATCAGGCTAGTTCCATATAATGTTTCAAGTGAGAAATGTTGGTACCGTAAGAAAACAATTGCTCATCCATGTCCTTAAGAAGATATGAATTTGTGTCGAGGATAAAAGTGATTTTAAATGGACCTAGCCATAAATTTTGGAATTTAGAATGTCTCTCTCTCTCTCAGCATGGGTTGAATCCCATAGTAAGACTTTGTCATCAATCTTAAATTCAACATCCTTTGCTCATTTATTAAAATACTTCTTCACCGTTTGTTGCCTCCTTTTCAAATTCTCCAAGGAAAAATTCCTTTGTTCTTCCAGGGATAACAATGTATTTATCCTTTGAGGAACATCAAAATAATTTAATTCTTCTGTCTGTAGCATCAACCGTAAGGAAGAAATATCCAGTTCAATAGGCATACTATCCTCTTGGTTGTATATGAGATGAAAGGGAGTAAATCTTGTACTTTCTTTGGTGGTAGTACGGTCTGCCCAAAGAGCATAATTTAGAAGTGTGTGCCACTAGAGAGGTTTGTCTTCTAGAATCCTCTTTATAATTCTGACTAGATTTTTATTAGTAGACTTTGCTTGTATGTTTCCATGAGGGTAATAAGCAGATGAAGTGAAATGCTTGACACCTAGTTTAGCCAGAAATTGGGTCAATTTTGCATAAATGAAAGTTGGACCATTATCAATAATGATTTCTAATGGAAGGCCAAATCTTGAAAACATATTAAACTCTAGAAAATAAATTACTTGTTCATATTGCGCATGTCTAAGAGGGACGACCTCAGTCCACTTAGTAAAGTAATCGGTGGTTGTCAAAATAAAGATATGCCCTGCAGAGGATGAAGGATTGATGGAGGATGAAGGAAGCTTCAAGGCAGAGTCTCCTTCTTTGATGATGATCCAACTCACCTGGGCACCTTTGGTATTGCAAATAATACACCATATTATTATACCAAGGATGCTTAGATATAGATATATTTTTATTTTCAATATAAAATAGCGTCGAAAGAGGGTTATCTTGATCGTCAAGTTCTTCACTTGGTTCAGGATGCTAAGATAAGTGAAGGGATAAGTATCGTCCCTTGATTGTATTTGAAGTCATAATTGTCAAATCATGATCTTGTATTTTGGCAAGCCAATGTGCAAGTTTTCCTAAAAGATAAGTTTGTGAAAGTAGAAACTTGACAGCAGACAAAGGGACTTTTACCTATGTATGTTTTCCCAAAATAAAATGGCGAATTGTTTTTATAGACTTGACAAGAAAGGAAGCATGTTTATCAATATAAGAATATTTTACCTCTCCATCTAATATAATTTGACTCTTATAAGCTACATGTTTTTCATTGTTTTGGTCATCACATTGTAAGAGGATAGAAAAAATTGTTTCCTTAGTGGCATTGGTATATACGATAAAATCTTTCTCAAAATTTGATTTCACCAAAATCGACGCAAAACTGATTGCCTTCTTAATCCTAAGGAAAACATTATTGACATCATATGTCCAAGAAAAAGAACGATCTTGCTTCAAAATATTATGGATTGGTTTAACTATGACAACAAAATCAGGAACAAATCTACAGACAAAATTAATAATTCCCTTGAAAGCTTGAACTTCTTTCTTGGAGGTGGGGGCAAGGAGGTTTAGAATGGCATTAATCCTCGCATGATCTATACTTATCCATGAATCATAAAAAAATGTGACCGAGAATATTACCCTTCATGACACCAAAAATAGACTTGGAAGGATTTAAAGAAACACCAAATTTTCTGCAGCACATGAGAAATTTTCTAAGATGACCAAAATGATCCAACCGATTTTTAGAATAAACTGTCAAATCATCAGGATAAACTTGGATAATATTATTGATTAGATCATCAAAATATGCCTGCATATCTCTTTGAAAGGTGTCATTTGCATTAGATAAACCAAATGACATACGTTCATAAGAAAATGTGCCCCGACGTGTCGTAAATGTGGTTTTATATCTATTGGTCATTTTTACCTTGATTTGATTATATCCAAAAAAACCGTCAAGGACATCATTTGAGACCTTGCAATGTGTTGTAAAATCATATCCATATTAGGAAGCGGAAAATGGTCTTTTCCACTTTCCCTGTTTAATGCACGAAAATCGACACGTAATCTGATCTGACCAATAGTTTTTCGAACAGGGACCAGATTTGAAACCCATTCAGAATACTTAACTAGAAATATTATATTAGCTTTCAACAATTTTTCCAATTATTTCCTAATAGTGGCTTCAAGCACAGGATTAATAGGTCTTTGCCTTTTCCTAAATGGTTTTTCCCCTTCCTTTATAGGAATGGCATGTTGTATGAGAGTAGGATCAAAACCATGAAGATCCTCATATGACTAGGCAAAAACATCTTGAAACTCATGGAGAAATTCCATGAATTTCGCTTTCTCTTCATTAGAACATTGGGCACCTATTTTAATGATCTTTGGAGATTCAAATGTCCCAATATTCAAGGAATGGTATCACCAAATTTCCTTTTCGACTCCTCTTCCTTATGTGTTTCTTTGTTTCCTACATCACTTGACAAAAATGAACTTTCGAGAGGAGTCAAGCCTTTAGGAAATTTGTCATCCTTAACATAGATGATTTCTTTAGGCTTAAAAGGTTCATTTTGTATGAAAGCGCAAATGCCTTCGTCACTCGGGAAAAGTTTCCATGATTCTACGTTGTTAGGGAGGTGAGGATGGTATAGAGACTGGAACATACAATTAGGTCTTTGAGGTAAACGTTGTCGGGTAGGGGAAGCTGCAAAAACAAATAATCTATCATCCATTGAATTAATTACCCTTTTAACACGAGTGATGTTAAATGATAATAGATTTTAAATTAGCATCCAAACAGCTTGGGTATAATGCTTAAGTAACTTATTGTTTGGTACATAAATCTTCCATAAAGGTTCACAACAAGTTCAGAATCATCAAATACTGTAAGGTGGCGACAACTAAGGTTATATGCATTTTCAATGCCCAACAATAGGGCCTCAAACTCAATAACATTGTTTGTACAAGCAAATTCCAACCTATAAGAGAAATTGTGAATTTTTCCTATAAGGGAATATAGAATGATGTCGGCTCCATTACCTTCATTTGAACATGAGCCATCAAAATGCATGTGCCATATGCCGTCATCAAAATCAATTGGTTCAATTATAGTGCCACCTTCATCATCAAGGATAGAGTACACTCCCAAATCTTCTTCGAGATAATTTACATTGGGTTGGGGAACACTCTCTATATAATGTAAAATGATTCCTTCCCTAAGAACTATAATGTTATTTCCGTTTCGAGGGAAGGATAAATGTGTACCATCAAGTGAAAGATATTCACCAGTTAAGGCTTTCCATTCCCTTCCCAAAATAATTGAGTAGTTACTCACCGACATGTCAATTACTTGGATATTGAGAGTTGTCCTTATCTCGAGATGTACACACAAAACTAAGGTCACATCCTTGATTTCTCCTATAGTTGATTGTTGCAGATTATTATAAGAGAGAATGCTTCTAGAATTTTCATTGGTACAAGATAAGCCAAGCTCTTCCATGATAATTTTAGACATCACACTTAGACTAGACCTGCCATCAATTAAGCAACAATGAGCTATTTTATCCATGATTTTTACCGAGATATAGAAAGGGGTTTTTTTTACAGGGTTCCTAAATTTATTTACACCTATCCTATTTACAATTGAATATTCTTCCTTTGACTCTTCAAATAGATTAGATATGGTGGAAACCTTACCTTCCATAAATTCCCTAAGATGCTTTTGTTGTTTTGGGACGACAACCATTTCCAAAATGGTATCATCAACTTTTGTATTAGCCAATTCATTAAGGATATTGTACTTAGAAGAGGGAAGAGGAGAAGATACTCCTTGATCACTTGAAGTTATGATAGTTTGTATATCAACACTTTGAGAAGATGAGATTGGGGCAGAAGAGGTGCGTGGAATATCAAATTTGCTCTTGGCAGTGTAAGATTTATTCCTAGTATTGACTACCATAACATCCTTTGGTTCATCCCAATATAAAACAACAATTGTGGTATCACGACTTTTTCCAAAGATCTTATCTATAACATTCCTTTTAACTTTGCAGGTGTTCTCATCATGATTTTCTTCATAGAAGTTACACCAAGTGTGATTCATTATGGTATTTGGTTAAAAAGTGTTTTCATTAGTATTTCTAAAAGGCGTCAGGGAATAATAAGAGGCCCCGGGGGAAGAGGAAGATGAAATTCATTTTCATTCATAGGCTATCATCCTATTATTCATATCTTGCATGAGTTGTAGAGTGGAAAACATGTTTGTTTGCTTGACCAAGTCTCCCTTAGGAAGACCTGTTCTTTCAAGTTTCTCTTCATATTCTAGGGAAGTCTGAAGGGTGGAACCGATATTGTCAATATCCTTTTCTTCGAGTCTATGATGATAAGGAGAAGGTAAAGAATTATAATAATGCATGAAAACATCTTGATTTTAAGGATGGATTAGTTATGGGATTTGATTATATATCTTGGTGAAACAAAGGTTAAAATACTTAATGGTTTCACCATCCTTATAGGAAATATTGTTGTATTCCCTTAAGTACTGATTAGTTGGACTCTTGAGTTGTCCATAAGTGGAATTGAACCAATAAACCAGTTCTTCCCAAGTTGAAAGGATTTTGGGCGGGAGGTCAAAAAAATATGTTGCATGCAAGTGTCGTTATAGTTAGCCCCTATGTTATGACAAGAATTAGAAAATGTTACTAGGTGTTCATTTGTGGTAACGATACCATTTCTTGAGAACCTAAGTAAATGATCTTTGAATTTCGGTAATAGTTGGGTTGTTGGTGCGAGATTCAAAGGAGAAGACATGTGCCAAGGGGTGGTTGTAGCATCTTCCTCAAATCGAAAAAGTCCATATTTCTTAATGACCTTAGTAGGATTGGTAGTATATTGAATAGGTACTTGATGACTATAGATGCTACCAATCATAGATGAAGTAGAAGGTTGTGAGGAGGTGGAACCTTCGGTGCCACTACCACTACCCGAAGATGTCATATTGAAGGTGATAGGTATGAGAAACAAACATGAACTGGAAGAATTAGATAGGGTTCGCCTAAGAGCACTTTGTTTTGTTGATAAGACAATTTTGCTTCTTCCTATTTCAAAAATAGAGGTAACTTTAGGGGACAATCCTCTTCTTCTTCGAGAAATACGAGAATTAAAGGACATGAAATAAAATATTAAACAGGTAAGAGGAAAGGTTATTGTTGATTTCTGGGGTGCCTTCAAGTTCGGCACGAGTATTAGCATTTTCTAAAATAGTGTTGAATAAATTCAAGGTAATGTTGGTCTGGTCATCAAGACCATTTCCAAGATTAGGTTGTCTCACAACAGGTATTGTCATGAAAAAATCATTCAAAGAGTAATAAAAAAAAACATAAAAATAAAATACAATCATGATACAATCAAATAGAGAGATATGGAAAGATCTTCCCAGTATGGTTTCCAAATAAATGTTGAGGAAAAGGTATGAAGAATCTTACTCAATCATTTTCATGTCTTCCCAAGCTAAGCAGATAGTTGGGAATGTTACCCATAGTTTATAGCCTTTAATTCAAAACAATCTCTTAATCCACAGATAATATGTACTAGGGACTAAGGTTGATTTTATATGTTATATGTAAATGTGAAAAAGAAATAAAGAAAAGATATACATAAGTGTGTAAGAGAAAAGAGACAAGAATAAAAGTAAAATCTGAACAATATCATTAAGATACGCATGTGAAACTGAAATAAAAAAATTGATTTTTATATTAACTTCATTCTGAGATACAAAGAAAAACTCTCTTTACAAACCCCTGCAAGGGTGGTACCAAAGTCATATTTAGAAGTCTCCAATGGAAACCATACAAAAGGACTTTGACAACAAAAGAAAACTAAAGCTAAAGATCTGGATCAGCTTGCCATAAAAGTGTTGTCACTTGACTCTGCAAAATATTCTTTATCAGTCATGAAATTTAATCCATAAACAAACAAGAACACATAGACCATGTTGTCATCAAGATGGTTTAGCTTTCTAGTAAACTCAGAATGAATGAAGAAAATAATTATCTCACAAGTATAGAGAAGACCTTATATTAGAAGTTCTCCTTCTTTTCTCTGCCCCTTTGTCTCTTCTTTTGATTGATCTTTTATTATTTTTCAATAAGTTATGGTAGTGCAACTACCTTTCTTTTGTTAAGCTTAATTAACTTAACTAATTAGATGAGACAAATAAATAATAATATATAAATAAGGGTTTATTTAAATAATAACCAAATAGGTGGGACCTCTTGTCACTCCAATTTTGATTTCTTTAATAATCATCAAAACATTAAATATAATACCCCAAATATTTAACTCAAATATATGTCGTGTAACTCCCATCCTCGTTTTAATAGTCAAAATTTTAATATCAAAATAAAACATTACTATATCCAAAAATATAATAATATCCATGTCCAAAACAAATCTATCTAAATGTGTATTTGTTGTCCAAACATTCTATCATAAAAACTCTCC